>CAMKVN010000005.1:0-73077 GCA_946474995.1 Funneliformis geosporum
TAATTAATTATTTTATTAAAGATTCCTCGATTTTAACTTTAAATACAACAAAACAATCATGTCTTAATTTAATTACATTTCATTTAAAAAAAAAATCTCTGTATAGGTCAAATATTCAGGTTACTAAAGGAATAATCTTTCAAGATCTTATATTTTCTTCTGATCCCCAGAAGGAAAACGATTTATTGCTAAGTCATCGCTTGAATTAAATGGAAGGCAATTTTTACCTGATCAAGTATTAGAAGAGGTTTTTTTTGAAACACATGCACAAATATGGATTGATATCGAAAAAACTAATATTGATTATAATGAATTATTTGATGATAACGACTAAAATATATTTTTTTTAAAAAAAAAATAATTTTTTAATTAATTCTATCGAATTAAATTTATAAAGAAAATCTTGTTTTAAATTGATTTTTATATTAAAATAAGAATTAAAAAATATTGTAAATAATTAATAATATGTATATACTTTAATAAATACGTAAATAAATATGTTTTAATCTGCTTTTATATATAATAAAAAATAAAATATAATTTATGTAACTTTTAATTGACGTATAAAAAAAATTTTTTTATTTATTTAAATAATTATTCATATTTCTATATACAATATAAATAAAAACATATTTATATATTAATTTTATAATATATATTTTGACTCGATGATAAAAAAATTAACTTAAATATCCACCATGTCGAAAACTTGCTTTCGCTAAATCTTTATCAATCATTCTACAAGTAAAATCTAAGGCTTGTTCAGAATCTTCCATTGTTTCAATCCAATCCCGATTTTGTCGCAGAAAATTCTTAATATAAAAAAAAATTTGTTCAATCTATATTATAATAAAAATGTTTAGATTAATAAAATAAAATTAAAAAAAATTAAAAATTATTTAATATACATACTGGATTATAATCTGGTGAATATGGTGGTAAAAATTCAAGACGAACCCCCTTTTCTCTACAAAGATCTTTCAAATGATATCCTTTGTATATAGATGCATTATCTAATATAAGAACACTATAAGGTCCTGGAAATGCATTCATTTTTGGAAGCTTTTTTAAATAATGATCAATAAAAAAATTTATACAATAAGTACATTAAAATGTTATTATTAAATATTCAGTTAAATAAAATATATACCAAAATTTGCTCAATAAAATATTCATAATCATAACTATTCATAGGTCCTTCTTTAATCCCATATGCCAAAAGTCCATTAATACATAATGCTCCTTCAATTGTAAATCTTTTTCCTCTAACAAAAAAGGTAGCTTTTCGTGCACGAGTTCCAGACATACTCCATCCATATCGGCGTGATAGAGTTCTTCTATCATATGCTGATTCATCAGAAAAAACAAGTTGCGATGTTGTGTATTGTGAAATATTTAAAACAAAATCTGCTCTGTTGATTTCATTTCTCTCCTTTGCGGCTTTAGATAACTAAAAAAATAAATAAAGTTTATATAAATTTATATTCGTAATAAACTTAAATTCTAAAAATAAATACCATACTTGTTTATGTGAGTAATTAAGGCGGTGCACTGCTCTCCAAATAGTACAAAAACTAACTTCACGACCTAACCGTAATTCCATTTGGGACTGAAGTTCCCAAATATACCAATCAACCTTTTCTTTTAAAAGGGTGTCAAGATACATCATATCATTATTAGTTAGTATTCGTGGTCTTCCTAATACAGAAGGAGAATTTTCCACAAAACCATGCATTCGAAAATGTTGCAAAATGCGTGCAACAGAAGACTTGCTAACACATAGGTGTTGAGAAATTTGCCTGCAAGATAAACCAAGCAATGACTTTTCCAACGAATGTTTGTTGAGTTTGCCATAATATTTAAAAAAAATTATAAGATGCGGAGAAAAAAAAATTTTGGATTGCAAAATAAAAAATGATTGGTAGTTACTATAATGTCGATCACATAAAATGTTAGATGCCGACAGCCCGACAGTCCGACAAAAAAATTTTATCAGCTGTCCCGTGACTTTTGAAAGTAGCTGTAATAAAGAGAAATATAATTTAAATCTAAAAAAAGTTTTTTTATTAAAGAAGAATGAAATTCAGATCTAGAAAAAGATCCAAAAAGTTTCTTTTTATTAAAGATAAATATAATTTAGATCTAAAAAAAAAACTAAAAAGTTTCTCTTTATTAAAGAAAAATGTAATTCAAATTTAGAAAAATATTTGAAAAGTTTTTCTTTATTAAATAGAAATATAATTTAAATCTAAAAAAAAATTCAAAAAGTTTATCTTTATTAAATAAAAATGTTTTTAATTCTAAAAAAGGCCTAAAATTTCTTTTATTAAAGGTATAGTTTCTGAAAAACATTTCTTTTTATTCTTTTTATTAAAGAAAATATTTCAGTTTCTATATTAGTTTTTAAATCTTTTATCTAATCTAACAGATCTGAGTATCTGATTTGAATAAATCAGATCAAATTCAAATCTGAATCTGATTCAAATCTATTTAATCTGAACTATTAGATTTAGATTAGATTCAAATCAGATCAGATTTTTGCAAAATATTATTGCAGAAGGTCATCATATGTATATGAAATAGCATTAAGTAATGTTAAATATAATTAAATTTTATTTTATCATATTGTATGCATATTTTAAACATGTTAATTAAAATAATATTATAATTTACATTTATAATTAAAAAATAATAGTTTTTTTTTTCACTTTTTATATTATTCTTTTAATATGAATCTTGCATTTTTTTCTTTTTATATTGTTCTCTTTCTTTTTTCTTTTTTTTCAATATAGATGACATTTTGCAAATAATATTATATTTATATTATTCAATATGAAAAAAGGTATCTTAAAATTTATATAAATATAACTTTAGTTTTAACCATCTCAAAAATCAAAAAAAAACAAAATAAAGTACTTTATAACAAATTTATTAATTTCTTTAAATTTATAAAAATTATTATAATATTAAAATGCCTATGTTAAAAAATAAATATTCTCATACCAAATAATTTGGAATCAAACAAATAAACTTCTTAATAATATATAATAAGTATATTATAATACTAAAATATGTAAAATAAGATATAAACTATATAGACAAATATAAATATAAACATTTATTTAATTTAATAGTATTAGTTCTTTTTGAAGATTATAATAACTATACCGAAAAATATAAAAATAAAATTTAATTTTTATATTATTAATTAAGTAGTAAAGCCAAATCTAGTTTATACTGAAAATGAAAAAAAACATATATTTTTTATTTTATTTTTATTTTTATTTTTATACTTTTATATATTTTTTTTTATATTTAATTAGTGAGATCCAGTTTGTACCAAATATCAGCTGAAAATTCAAGTTTATAAAAATAACTTTTTTTATTTTATTTTTATTTTTTATTTTTTTACTATTTAATTGAATAGTGAAGTCCAATTCATATTAAATATCAGATGTAGTTAAAATTCATTTTTTTTATTTTTATATTTTTTTATATTTATTTATTTATATAATTAATTGATTTTATATTTATAATTAATTGAGTAATAAGGTTCAGTATGAACCAAAGATCGGCTAAAGATTCAAGCTTTTTTAAAAATAATTTGTATATATTATATATTATATAGTACAGTGCATACAACTTAATCCTAACTATTAAATTTTAATAAAATTTAAATTACTACTTCTTACTCAAAAAAAATAAACATAAAATATAATTGTAGAATGGTAGAGCAGTTCAAGCTCAATAAAACTATGATTTTAGATTTTTTATAAAATGATTTTTAACAAAGCAAAAAGTCAATCTAATTATGATCTTTTATGCCTAAATGGCCTAAATGCAATAAAGTCAAATGATTTTTGTGTAATTAATTGAGAATAAAACAACACAGCTTCTTATTCTGTCTTTATAAATAAATTTTTTTTTTAAATTTTAAATATAAATCTTTAACATTTAAACAATGCATTTCTCTATTTTATTTATTTGAAAAAGGTAAAAATAGATATCTAAATAAGATAAGTATTCTATTTTTTAAGCAATTTACTTTAATTACTATTGATGCATTTATATTAATAACATAATCACTAAACTTTTTTCTTTTTTTATCCATGGCTAATGTGAGTAAATATGTATTAAATGAAACTTTTATTCTAAGTATCGATTGATTGTAAAACTGAATCAGAAACCCAGTGATATAAACAGTATTTTTTGATTGCAAATTCTGCTGCCTAACCTGTTAAGCCTTTTCAGTATACATTTATATAGTAAAATGCTTTTCTTGCATACTGATGAATAGTTGTAAGTGAAATAGAAGTAAAAGCTAATAGAACAGTTCTTTATAATCCTATCTATGAGAATATTATATTATAAAATTTATCATAAAAAATAATTTTATTATTAAAATTTTTATAACTTTTAAGAAATTTTATAATTCTATTAGTAATAAAGTTATTCAATTAGTATATAAATATAAAAACTTAAAAATACTTACTAATAAGTTTGATAAATATATTTTAAACTATATTTTTTATATAATAATAATACTAAAATCAATATTTTATATTTTATAAGAAATTATTACTTATTTTAATCTTGTAAATTTAGCTTTTAGATTACTAAAGTATAATAAAAATGATCAAAATATATATTTAATAGACAATTAATATTTTTATATATTTACTTCTGTTTTTTAATTGTAATAGATTAATACTAGTCATTTCATTCTATAAATTTTTTACTAATTATTATATATTTTTTAAAAAATTATAAGACCATTCTTTTCAAATTTACAGGAAAATACTATAAACAAATGGTTTTAATGAGTTACAGTAAATATATTTAAAGAAAATAATTATTCATTTAATAATTACACTTTTAATTTTTCATATTAAATAGTTTAATTAATATTTATATTTATAATTCTTTAATATTAAAAGCAATAAATAAAAAGAAATTGTTTCTGACTGTAATTTGGTAGCTTCAAAATGTCTAGGGAAATGCATTTATTATAGTTCGTATTATTAGCAAAATAAAATAAATATTTTTACACATTTCATATTTCATATTGATAATTATAATGCTTAAGATCAAAGTATTCAAATTATGCTTTAAATATATTAAATAAGAAAAAAATTTTAATATTTGATATTGTTAACTGTCAAAATAATATAATTTCCAAATTGCAGACAGCAAACCACTGAGAGGGGATTATAAAGCTTTCTAAGGTCAAATAGATTTTTCAAATTTATAGTAGCAATAAATCAGTATAATTTACAAGTTGAAGATTAACTTTTACTAATTTACTAATAGTTATAGGTAAGCATCAATAAAACAAATATTTTTATTAAATTACTGTACTTTTGATCTATTGTAATAATGTTGAGGCGAAAATATTTTATTCATTTAACCAATGTCAAATTTGAGACTAAATAAACACCAATCATTTTTTTTTTTAAAGAATTTCTAATTGAATCGAATATTATCATATATTAAGAAGGCTTTTAATTATTTTTTAGGACATAATTGTAGTACCTAATAAATAATAATGTTAATATTACGCATTCAAATAGCGGCTTTACCACGCAATATGTTAAAGTTCGCATATGAGATTATCTTTCAGTAAAAAAAAAAAAAAAGTTTCTTTTATGAAAACGCTTTATTTTGTCTTTGCATTTTATAATTTTAACTTCACGTGAAAATGAGAACATTTTTGTATATTAAAAACTTATGATATTAAAGCGAAGAAAATTTAAATATTACATTTTCGTGATTTACCATCGACCACGTCTGCCTATTTTTTTTTTTTTTTTTTGGAGATGAATAGCCAATCATGGATCTTTTTTAAAAAACTGACAGGCGGCTCCACTGCTTCTTAATAAATACCTTTAATCTCGTCTGACACGATTCTTGTCGCGATTGTGATAAACCAAGGGCAGTTATGCAAGATATCTTCGACTTTAAGAAATGCTGACAGATGGTCGGGCATAATGAATGACTTCGAGATGGAAGAAAATTTTGAACATTTAAAAGAGTCAAGAAGAAAAAATTTTAAAACGTAATTTATAAATGTCTTCCGACTTATTTTGTAGCACTAAAACACAATTAAATAATTTAGCTTGAGCAAACTCTCCAAGCATTACACCCTTCATATTGGGGGAATGTAATTGCGCCATACAAGTTCGACAAACACCATATATCTAAGTATTAAAGGAAAAAGTTGCGAATATCAAATAAATAAAGAGGTTCCTATAAAAACAAAATAAAAGAATGTTAGTACAATTTATTTTTCTCTAATATATAATCGAATGCTTTTTTATCCTTTATTTTATTGATAGAAAAGTCTTCTTGAGAAATATTTCTTACCTCAATTCTGATTAGGGTCGATTCATGATATGGGGCCTTTGCAATAGAAAGGGGGAAACTGCCGGCAGTTTCCTCCATTTCTATTGCAAAGGCCCCATATAATATTCTACTACGCATTCCGTAGACCAGATTTTTTTTGAGATGAAAGACGAATAATTGAATAATTAGCAACCCAATCAAGGATCATTTCTTCCATATTTAGAGATTGTCCAAAAAAAAAAAAATTATTTTCATGAAAAAAAATTCAATTTTGTGGTTAGTACTTTTTTGATGCGGGATCCTTTCCATAATTCAAATTAATATATACTGTTATACTGTATATACTCTTCTGACAATAATTACACAGCCAATTACTTGGCTTAAATTAAATTGGATTTTTTTACTTCGTAAAACGTTCTTGCTCTCTAATATTCATCGAATGTATGATACATCTAAATCTA
The DNA here is from genome assembly GCA_946474995.1 of Funneliformis geosporum. Classification (NCBI taxonomy): domain Eukaryota; kingdom Fungi; phylum Glomeromycota; class Glomeromycetes; order Glomerales; family Glomeraceae; genus Funneliformis; species Funneliformis geosporum. The sequence goes on from CAMKVN010000005.1 coordinate 6,804, forward strand.
TTTTCGAGAAAATGCAAAGAATGATTAACTATTGCATTATGAAAAATTTAACTTGAACAATCAAGTAGATTAAATACATGATTCTGGACTCATCCATCATTCACGGTTGAAAATTCAACTTCCGCTTGACATTATTGCAGAAAAACAGTCGATAAGATGAGCTATTTCAGGGTCCACATGGTACGATCGACATTTTATTTGTCGCCAAAATTAAAATCATTTTTATGTTTTATGTTTCATACGCACGTTGGGGTAATTCAAGTCGAATATATTATTTTCTACTAGAGTATATATAAAAAAAATTTTTTTTTCAACCTAATGAGACGGTACCTTCAACCTTATTCGTGAAATGCGGAATGTGGGACTGCTAATCTTAGAACGACTCTAATATTAGATGAACATCACTTATATTAGAAGAATGCAAGCAAACAAAGCCAGTTTTCTTTTTACTATCCAAACGTTATAAATTGTGATTTATAACATGTAAGCCTAAATGATAAGAAACGTAAACAATCGATGCGGTGTTACCAAAAATACTATATTGTAAAGTATAAACAAAAGCCTTGTGTTTTAGTTTTAGCATATATATTCCGATTCTACCATTTGTTTTGAAATGTTAAAAAAAAAAAAAGATCATGGGGAATAAAATGACATCGCAAAGGCGTCTAATATCTCGATTGGTTAAGAGAAATATCAAACCATCTAATGTGCCTACTATTTCTATTGAAAATGTAGCAGAAGAGATAATTGGAACCGATTATAACAAAATAGAAAGTTTCCACCATTATTTCAATAACGATAATAATATTCACAGACAACATGATCATCATTTTTTAAAAAAACATTTATTTCAATGCGAAATTTCTTGTCCTATTCAGGATGAGTTAATTAAAGGAAAAGATTGTAAAATTATAGACCTTGGGTGAGTATTTTTATTTTTTTTTAAAAAAAAGTAATGATAATGAAAATGATAAAATAACGTTGTACTAAATTTTTATTACCTTTTTCTCACGTTAGGTGCGGACCTTCTACTTTTTTGTTAGATCTTTCTGCACAGCATCCAAATAGTAGATTCTTCGGTGTTGATATTGAAACAACTTTTCCAAGTGAGGTATTAATTAATAAACAATGTTCTTTTAATAATAATAAAAAAAAGGGTTGGATATTTATAAAGATGATATATCCTCTTATGTCTCCCTTTTAATCTAATAGATCAAGCCTAAAAATTTGGAATTTAAGTTAGTAGATATTATTCAAGGACTACCATTTCCTGATAATGCATTTGACCTTGTACATATTGAATCAACATTATTCACTATTCCGTCAGTCCATGTAAATTTCATTATTAGTGAAATGATAAGAATATGTAAACCAAATGGTTATATTGAATTTTGTGAATCCATTTACAATCAAAAATCTAGAGGCATAGGTGAAAAATTTGGAAAACTTTTACATGGATGTAAGTATTTTTTTAAAAAATAATAATAATAATAATCTAGTATAAAGAATAACAAATATATATATATATTTATTTATTTTCATTAATTTTATTAGTCGAATTGGTATCAAATCTATATGAAACAGATATGCATATAGCGTTAAATTTACCCAAGATGTTAAGCATGATACCGAATATTAAAAATATAAATCTCGAGGATCAAACTATAATTGTAGGCAAGAATGGCGGAAAAGTAGGCGTAATAATGCATGATATACTCACTTGGTTTAAAAATTCAAGTGAATTTTTTGTTAATGATATTTGCAAGCAATTAAATTTAACGAAGGAGCAGTACGATCAATTAATAGTGGATGCTTTTAATGAATTAAATGTTACTTTTTCTGAAATGATTTTTCGCAGGATTTACGTCCAAAAATCAGGTTGTTAGTTAATATGTATCACCCAAATATTACTAGTTTATGTTATTTTTAGGTTATAATTCTTTCTTTAGTTTTGTCAGTTAGGATAAATAACTCAATTACTCCTAAATTAGATAACCCCAGCTCTGATGGATATGATCAAATAAAGAACAATTAAGCAATCCGCATTTGTATTTAGCTTTTTTTTTTTTCCTTTTTTTTAAATAAAATTAAAACTCCGAAAAATTCTACTTAATAATCATGTTAATAACCTTTCGAAACAGTTAAATAATATCAATTTAGCCGGTTTTAATTTTAATAACGATTATCTTGGCAATGATCGACTGTTCTTTTAAAATTACATAAACGGTATAACAATATTTTAGTGTAACGATGGCGTATAATGAAATCATCTTACCTAATGAATTTGAGAATTTTAATAGAAAGAACATCATTACACGAAAAAAAATAATACTGCATAATCAAAAAGAATTTGAAAGATTAATTCGAATCAATATGTTGTTATCTCAAAATACTTCTTTCTTAAATTTACTAATAAAATGAAAGTTTGAATTTAAAAACTTTATTTACAGAAAATTTCCATATATAATTTACTGTTCGTATCTTGTTATAGTAAAAAGGCATTATTTTTTTTCCATTGGTTCCAAAACTTTCTTTCTCTCTCTTTTTGCTTTATGATTATCCCTGATCCGGTTTATTAACTTAATCGGTATTGTACAATCTTCAATACTTTATATAATCTCTTTTTTTCCCCCTTCAACGCGATATTTAAATTTCGATTCTTTTTTAACAAGCAATATGGGAAATAAGGTGTCATCACAACGTTATCAAGCATCAAAATTACTCGATACCAATAAGCAATTAACAACTGCAAATGTAATCGAAACAAATGAAAAATCCACCGAAACAAAAGATTTCAAATATTATTTTAATAATGATAATAATATTCATCGACAACATGATCTTTACTTTTTGAAAAAACATTTATTTCAATGTGGGATATCTTCTCCTATTAAAGAAAAGTTAATTACAGGTTGTAAGGTCTTGGATCTTGGGTGTGTATTTTTTTTTTTTAACAAAAATTATTCCGTATAAATAAGTTTATTTATTAACTTTATTATTTTTTTGTAATACGGTAGATGCGGACCTGCTACCTTTTTATTAGACCTTGCTGTACAATATCCAGATAGTAAGTTCTTGGGAGTTGACATCGAACCACTCTTTCCAAGTGAGGTAATAATGAACAAAATCTTTTTAAATTACATATATATATATGCTGCAAGATGATGTTAACCTTTTATATCCCCTTAATTCTAAATAGATCAAACCTAAAAATTTGAAATTTAAGATAGTAGATATCCTCCAAAGACTGCCATTTCTCGATAATGAATTTGATTTTGTGCATACAGAAGCCGTATTATTTTTACTCCCATCGGAAAAAATAGATTTTCTTATAAACGAAATGATAAGAATAACCAAACCAAACGGGTATATTGAGATTTGTGAATCCATCTTCAACAACCAATCTAAAGGCATAGGGGAAAAATTCGGTCACCTTTTACACGGATGTAAGTAATGACTTTTTATCAAAAAATACTCACTATTTTTTTTTTTTTTTTTTTGAAAAATAAAATCTAACTTGCTTTCTTTATTTTAATAAGTCGGATTGGTATCGAAATTGCATAAAGCGGACATAAAAGTAGCGTTAAAGTTGTCTCAAATGTTAGCCGCAAAATCAAATATTCACAAGAGCTCTGTTAATGATAAGTTGGTAGTCGTAGGCAAAAATGGTGGAAAGTTGGGCGTAATAATGCAAGACATACTTACGTGGTTTAATAATTCAAGTGAATTATTTGTTGTTGATATTTGTAGACAATTAAATTTAACGAAAGAGCAATATGATCAATTAGTTGTAGATGCTTTTAATGAATTAAATTTCACTTGTCCTGAAATGACTTTACGTAGAATTTTTGTGCAAAAAAAAGGCTAACATTTGAGGCAATAAATTTTATAATTTTATTCGTAACAAAAATTTTTTATTTTTTATATTTTGGGCGATCATCTTATTAGACATACGAGGTTAGGTAATTATTCATTGGTTTAATCCAGAAATCTGGATATCAATAGTAAATTTTTTTTCGATAGTTGACATGCTGGAAATATCAAGCAATAGATTGTTCGAGTTCCATCGAAATAAACTAACGAAAAAAAAGCTAGAGGCAATAGATAAGAGCGCGAACAATTATTTATTTGTAATACTTTATACATATAAATCATTACACACGAGATAACATTTGGTTTGAAATTTAAATTTATAATTTATCATACAAATATGTCTCTTTTCTGATTTACCCGAATGTTTGCCAATCATTCCCAAGCCTGATATGTTGGAACAAAAGAAGACTATCCCCAAAGTTATATTAGTTTGTTTATTTGTAGTTCTTTGTTAAAAGATGATGTTTTCAAATAATCATGCATCAATTGTAATTTGAGTTACATAAAAGGATAAATATTAATAATTTTTTTCCGATGTTTTTTTTTGATCCGAATCTAAAAACACTGAATAAACATAACATAATTGCACGTTTTTATATATCATGAATTTTCTTTTAAAGCTCCTTTTTTTTTTTTCCTAATAATACATCAATAATATGGGAAATAATAAGTCAACACAAAGATCTAAATCGATCAAGGAGAACCAAAATCATTTTTCTGTCAAATCTGCAATTAGCAATACATGTGATGAAATAAAAGAGATTAAAATATGTGATATTGATAATTATAATAACAAGAATAATGTTCATAGACAACATAACCACCATTTCCTAAAAAAACATTTATTTCAATGCGAAGTTTCTTCTCCTATTAAAGAAAAATTAATTTCAGGTTGTAAGGTCTTGGATCTTGGGTTTGTATATATATATATATATATTTATTTATTTAAAAAAAATAATCATTTATTTAACAAGAAGGTTATGATTCTTTTTCAAATAAAACAGTTGCGGACCCGCTACTTTATTATTAGATCTTGCAGTGCAATATCCTAATAGTAAATTTATCGGAGTCGATATTGAACCAATATTTCCAAATGAGGTAAAGAAATGTTTCTAAATAAGTAAATATCATTTTATTATTTACCTATTTTATTTATTGCCCTTTGAAATAGATAAAACCTAAAAATTTGGAATTTAAGATTGCAGATATATTACAAAAGTTACCATTCCCTGATAATGAATTTGACCTCGTGCATTTAGAGTCAGTGTTATGTTCAACAAAATCAACGAAAACAGAGATTGTTCTAAACGAAATGGTAAGAGTATCAAAACCAAATGGTTACATTGAAGTTGGTGAAACCTTTATTTACAAAGATGTGGGAGAAAAATTGTGTTATATTTTACATGGACGTAAGTAAAATCATTCTTCATCTTTTTAAAAAAATCGTATAAAAAAAAATTAAATGCTTAAAAAGAAAATTGATTTATTCCTTCATTAGTTGACTTGGTATCAGCATTATATGGGGTAGAAAAGTTCATAGGATTAAAATTACCAGAAATAGTAACCAAGATATCGAATATTAAAAATATCAAAGTTGAAGATAGAGCGATAATTATAGGTAAAAATGGAGGAAAATTAGGTATGATATCAAAAGACTTGCTTGCGTGGTTTGATGATGAAAATTCAGGCAATTTATTTGTCAATGAGATTTGTGAACAATTAGAATTAACCAGGGAGCAATATCATGTGTTGTTAAAGGATATTTATAATGAACTAGAATGTACATCCCCTGAAATGACTTTTCGTAGGGTCTATGCCCAAAAGATAAGTTAAAATCGCGCACATATATATATACAGTACATTTTTATTTGTATTTTTATTTTTTTGTTTCCCCTTATCCTATCTCGCTTTTAACTCGAGTCAAATTTTACCCTTAAATTCCCGAATTAATTTGAAAAAAATAAATGATAAATTTGCTTAATTTTGGTTTTGTGTTTTATTTATTATGAAAAGTTTTCGCCAAATCAGATATTTGCAAATTCATTTAAATTATCTAGTAGAGATTTTGTTTGGCGCAATAATTGCAATCACAAACTTTCTTGTAAAACTTCAATATCTTTAACGTATTTGGAAATCATACTTTCAATTTGTCGAATACTTGACTGTTTTTTATTAATCCTTTCTTCCATTTCTGACCTTTTCTTTAGTTTGTCATTTAATTCATTGATTAATTCATTCTCTTCTTTTTTATTTTGACTTTGCTTATCTTTTTTCATTTGCAATTGGATTTTCTGCTCTAAAATTTGAAGCAGTTCCAGCTTTTTTTGTTCCAAAAATTGTTTTGCTTCATGATTTGCCAACTTCATTAGGGCCTTCTCTTGGCAAACTTTGCGGCTAAGTGAACGAAGTTTGATAAAATCCTCACAGAACTTCAAAGATAATTTCATACCGTCTATTTCTTCATTATCAACCCCACCTCCATATCTTTTGGTTCTTTCCTTAATCTCATGAATTATGTTGTGTAATTCAATCAGATAAGGCAATTTTACCTCTGTACGTTTTGTAAATTTTTCTGGTAACAATTTCAAAAATAAAATTTCATCATTATGGTTATTTTCATCATTTATCGGTGAAACTTCTGGACTCAATTCCATACCTTGTAAATTTTCATCTTTGTTAAAAATGTAAGTCTTATTATCATCAGCGAAATGGACATTATCCTGATCATCATCATTTTCCTCTCTCATCTTTTCAACATTTGTGATAAGGGTATCATTTGTTGGATCCGTAGATGGGTCTATTTGTGCAACCATTGAAGGTGTAAAAAAAATAACGGATGGGACAAAATTTGATATGAATAAAATCGCAATTCTCGCGAACATGAAAAGTAATGTTCAATACGACATGAAACAAATTACAATTATTAATTCCTTTTTCTGAAAAAAATCAAGTGACATAATTATTCTCAATTAATGGTACAAATTTTTTACAATCATTGATGTAATCAAATCACCATAAAATTGACATTATCACTTACAAGATACATTGTATCTTCTTTTTTTTTAAAAAAAAAATAATCAGAAAAATAAATAAATAAATAAAAATAGATTAATAAAATTTTAATAATTTTTGCGATTATTCAACAACTTCAGAACGTAATGCAAAGGGATGGTATATACAGCATTAGCATATGTGATTAATGGTATTTTCAAAGGTGTAAGTCATGTGGTAGGATCTCATGTTGATGGAATTGATTATTTATTTTATATGGTGTAATTTAATTCACCATGACTTTACAAATTTTATTGCAAGGTTACTTTTTAAAACTCATTAGATTAAATCTTTATTGATTCAATAAAAATAGTACATGAAAAAAGAAATTTATCTAATGTTCGATAATAAGAAGGTAAATAATCTGCGGTAATATAATAAGTCGATATTTTGTTAAAAGATAAGTATGATTATGTGGGAACTTACAAGAAGATCCTTAGAAATTCGCTGCGACTGTTATTTTTTCTGCGGAATGCAATGATCAGAGTCCTGCACATAATTTTGTTTTTTCACACGCTGAAACCGTTCACCTTCCTCAAAAGTAGAACCTTTTGTAGGAATAAGTACTTCCAATTGAGGATAAATGATGTAGGACGAACTTGATTCTCATTCAAATAATAAAAAATTTTATACGATCGAATTAATTATAAAAATGCATTGTTCGAGTCCAACCTCAAAAGATTTTGCTCATAAAAAAAAAATTTTTTAAATTAATTAAATCCATTACGCGTTAAAAATTCTTTAATATGATCTATCAACCTCAAAAATTGTTGAAAGATATTGATCCTGCAGAAGTTCAAAAATTCAAAGGGTTATTCAATGCAGAAGTCACCGAGGTGTTGATGGAAGGAGACGAGGGATACGAAGAAAGTTTAATAAGATGATCCGATCATGCGATAAAAAGGGCAGGAATCGTCGTTCAAGCAACTTGTCTTGATGACATTGTCAAAACCGTTAAATTTGTCGGTCAATATAATTTGGATTTTGCCGTTTGTGGAGGTGGTCATTCAACATCCGGTAGTTCAAGCTCCGAGGGAGGAGTCGTGTTAAATATGAGGAAATTAAATAAAGTAAGGGTTGACGTCGAAAAGAAATTCATTTATGCTCAAGGAGGAGCCGTTTTTGGTGAAGTTGATAGAGAAGCCTGGAAATATGGATTGGCTACGGTTGGGGGTACGGTTGAACATACTGGTATTGGTGAGGAGGTGGGTTCGGTTATTTGACGGGTCGACATGGGTTAACGGTTGATAATGTGATGGGTGCAACGATTGTTACTGCGGATGGACAAGTAAAGGAATTATCGGAAACCGTAAATGAGGATTTGTTTTGGGCAATTCGAGGAGGGGGTCCAAACTTTGGAGTAGTTTATGAATTTATTTATAAAGCATATGAGCAAAAAGAGGTTTGCTTTGGTATATTAGTATACCCTAGCGAAAAGTTAAAATTAATTGTAGATGCTGTTAATGAATTGCTTAAAGAAAATTCTGGACCTGATCGTACTATTACCATTATTTTTAATAGACCTCCTCCAGAGTTTCAGGTATGATAATTTTTAACTTGAGAAAATGATCTCCAAATTTTTTGATTTCTGACGCGTTTCATTCCTCTTTTTTTCTCACCCCACCTTTTTAAATAAGCCTGTTTTAATGCTTTTGTTATACTCTAATGACCCATCTGAAAAAGTCTTTCGGGAAAGGTTCTCAACAATTTATAAATATGGTGAATATGTTAAGGAATTAGTAGAATGCATACCTTATCCAAAGATGAATACATTAGCAAATGCGAATGCAACGTTCGGGGATCGTAAAGCACTTCGTGATGCTCACATTTCAATTTTAACTTATTCAACAGTTTGCAAAGCTTATGATTCTTACGTGAAATTCACTAATGAAAATCCAACAATTGGCAGATCAGCTATAATGTTTGAATTTTATTCTTATGATAAATTTGCTTCAATCCCTTCTAAAGCTACCGCATTCGCTCATCGTAAACCTTTATATAACGTCGTGATATCACAACGATGGATCAATGAAGATGATGATCAGATCGTTTATGATTGGGCTAAAAATTTGCAAGAAATTATTAACTTGGATGGTGATGGTGATGAAACCGTTTACATGAATTTTGAAAATTTTATTGAAGGAATGGAATATAAAGGAGAGAAATTAAAAAAGTTTTATGGTGAAAATTTAGAAAGGTTAAAAGAATTGAAAAGAAAATATGATCCTAATATTCTCTTTAGGAAAGGCACGGTTATCTGGCCATGATTTTTTTTTTTTTTTTTTAATATAATTTGTTATATACGTGTTAAGTTATTAAATATTTTATATTGCTAAAATTAATGTTCAACGAATTTATATTATGTTCTTTATTTTCATGTAAATTTCATTCTTTGCAAAGTCAAAAAGAACTCACAAATTTAGCATAGTCTAACTTTATAACAATAATTGATTACTAATCCTTTCTCTTTTTGATTTAAATTAGAGAACGCGTTTTATAATTAAATGACTTTAAATTTTTATACATACATTATTAATTTAATATCTCGTTTTATTCTTTTCCAACTTCTTGGATTTAACTGTCAAGTACAACCTAACAGTCTTACCAAATACCGCCGATAATTTTGTTGCAGCTCTTACTCCAATAGTTTTTATTACTGTACCATTTGCCCCTATTAATATTTTCTATCAAAAAAAAAAAATTATATTTTTTTTTTAATACAATAGAATTTCTTAATAAAAAAGAATATATATATATATATATTTGTCACCTGTTGAGACGGATAGTCGGTATAAATATTTTGATCTATCCTTAATATATTATTGGGTAAATCGGTCCATCCAACATTTTCCTATTCATAAAGAAAAATATATATTTGTGAATCTCACATTGCTCCAATTGGATTATTTTCTTTAATGCAAATTTTTTCTCATCTCACCTGTCTCACAGCATAAGGTAAATTATCACGTAATCTTTCAAAAATTTCTGCTCTAATGAAATCTTCAACGCGTTTCATATCTGCCATATCAATCCTTTGTTCTGGTGGACAAATCCAATCATGAGGGTGCGCGTTGGATAATAATATTTCCTTCATAATCATTCATTGTGCACACAAAAGGTTTTTTTTGTATTTGTATAATTTTCGTAAAAAAGAAAGCTACGGCCAATAAAAAATTCTTAATGCTTTACCTTCAAATTTGTTATTCCTGTTCGTTTCAACGCACTTATGCTCGTTTTATCTTTAAAATAAGGATATTGTGACGTGAATTTTTTATAAATATATGGTATCGATTCCTTTTCATTGGATAACAAATCAATCTGTCCAAGTAGTAACAGGATAAATAAATAAAATTTTCATATTATGAAAGTTAGAAGTATTACTTTGATTGATTTACCTTATTCAATACCAACGTTCCTGGTAATTTATATTCTTTTAATAACCTATCCAATAACCAACTTTCTGCGTAAGTAGTACGATATAACGCTCTGAATGCGTCGATTATTACCAACACTTAATTAAAAGAAGTTGTTGACAAAAACATTCTATAAAAATATTTTTGATTTAATTTTATTCAAAATATTATTTACCATGATCAGCTTCATGTATTGAATGCCATGATGCATTAATCAACCCGCGGTTCAATTTTGGACGATTATGTCCTGGCACAATTCCAGGTGTATCGATAAATACCTAACTTAAATAATCGATTAGAATGATCATCTAACGATTTCTTTACTTATACGGTATTCGTTAACTTACTAATTGCTTATTCTCTTCGGTAAATACTACAGAAATTCTTTCTCTCGTTGTATGCGCTTTATTCGAAACTACTGACATTGTTTCACCAAATAATGCATTTAACATTGTAGATTTTCCCGAATTTGGAGTTCCCAAGACTACAACCTTTAATAAATATGGATTTTCCGGTTGTTCAAACCGTTCCTTGTGAAATTTTGGTAGTCTAGTTTCAATGCCTATTCAAAATAATAACAATAATATAAGCAAATAACAACAACAACAAAACAATAATAATAATCAATTTTTAGATCTTAATCAACATTTAGAAACGAATTGTTTAAAATAACTCAAGCGAACTTACTTGCCGATTTAATTGGAATTTGGAAAATTTGCTTTTGTGATTTCACTTTTGGTAAGGTTGATGTTGAAGTTGATTGTTCAATTGTATTCGATTCTTTTTTTACATCATCAACGTTCATCGAATTGTCCATATCTGACTTATCATCACTAAATTTTACGCCACCTTCACCCCCTTTATCGAAATCCATCTCTTTTATCCCTTGCTGTGATTTCTTGTTCAATGCAACGTTTGATGTAGGTTGTATTCTAGACTCAAACCTAGATAATTTTCTTGAAGATTTTAGATTTTTCGGTACAATTATCTTTTTAATAGGTTGTATCGATTTTGATGAAGGTGAAATTGATGAGCGCTTATTGTTTGATTTTATTATTATCGAATCATCATTAGGTGGTGGCAATCCCGCTAATCTTCGCGCTCGTGACATAATTGAATAATTACGATAATAAAATGAATGATGCCACCGAAGAGAATTTCGTGACGGGTACACCAAAGAACTAGAATTGAAAACTGCATTAGAATTTGAGAGAATGTTATTAAGATATATGAAATCATTTATAGAATTAAAAATTATCAAAACTAATGATATTACTGAATGTGGTTATTCTTTATCAAATACATTTTGAGTTGTATATACCGTAGATGGTTGAAATTTTTTTTTATTGATAACATTGATAATCATCTAATCATCACATGTTTATATTTTCCACGTGACATTAATTTTTTTATACAAAAAGCGCATTACTCGTAGTGAAACAGTTAAGAAAATGTCTGAAGAAAATAAACAAAAAGGGTATCTAAGTTTTCTTATAGTCTTAAATTTTCACCAGATAATTCCAAATAGTACAGTTTTTCTGAACAAAATTTGTTCTAAAACAGATTGAAACAAGATGATTTTCGAAAATTGTTGCAAACGCCTCGACCGGGAGATGCACCGTCTAAGGGAATCCTAGGAATGGCAACTCCAAGACAAAGAGTGCCGCAAACTCCGTAAGTCATTCTTAAAGCGTTTTACATTTTCAGATTTATTCTTATTCAAATTAATTGATTTTACTCTTGTAGAAAGCCCGGTGGATCCGGAACATTTGCCAAACCTGAAGCACCAGCTTCCAAACCAAAGAAAAAGTTAATCTCGAAAATCATTAATTTTTTTTTAATTTCGTTTTATATAACAATCTTTACTTACGCTCTTATTTTTTTCTATTGTGATAGATATAAGAGACCCGAAACTTCAGAAGAAAAGTCTTCTGATAATAAGTATCGTGATCGAGCTGCTGAACGTCGTACAGGAGCGAATCCTGATTATCAAGAAACAGAACAAATTCTTAAAGCTTTAAACAATAGCGAAACATTAGAAGCAAAGTTAGTTTATGAACAATCAAAATATCTTGGTGGTGATACTGAATATACACATTTAGTCAAAGGTCTCGATTTTGCATTACTTAATAAAGTTCGTAATGAGATACAAAAAGGTGATGATCAAAATGACGAAGAATTAGAACATGTACTAGAAAGAATTAAAGAAGAATCTCGAGAAGTACCAAAAATAAATAGCAAGATAGCACAGAATATTTATGATATTGCTGTGGTCAATGCAAAGAAGAAGCCTCCAAGGATTAATGAACTGTTTGTTGCTGGCCGTATGGCTTATGTATTTGAATTAGCTGATGAGAATGGATTTTATGGTGATCCATTTGCTATTTCAACGACTGTCATAAGAAGTAAAGCGGATATCGCAGATATTTCTAGAACCGATAAATCTACAAATGATTTTGTTATAGATAGGATATCCAGAGTTATGGCTTATGTACGGAAAGGTGATCATGATGGAAGTACAGAGATAAAGGATAAAAAATTAAAGAAAAAGGTCAAAGAAAAACAGCCCGAAGTAGTTGCTCCGGTAAAATATGCAGCTATTGATGATTCTGAAGATATATTCGAAGAAGCTGGAAGAGACTATACAGCAATTCCTGATGAACCATCTGTAGAAGAGAATAAGAAAGAAGAGGATATACCAATGATTGGACCTATGCGTCCACCATCTCAGTCAGTTGAGGTAGATACTCCAAAGAGTTACTTTAAAGCATCACATGCGGATAATGACGCTATGGATATTGATGTTGAGGAACCGAGAAATGAAGATTTAAAGACTTTAATAAATAAAGTAGCCTCTGCCAGTGGAATAAATCAGATTGAGGACACTGTAAAGAGTTCTGAAACGTCGGATAATAACAAATTCTCGGTGAAGAGCGAAATAAATAAGAAGAGGTTGTATGATTACGATGGTTATGAAGGAACTTATTCTACATATGGGCTTGGTTTAAGTAGTTTAGGTAGTGGAGGTACAAGGACAAATGCATACGATTCTGGACATGAGGATTCTGATTCTGAAGGAGAAGTGCACACCATAAGAGATCAAGGCGTTGCAAAGAATAAAAAGGCACAATTATCACGATGGGATTTTGATACAGAAGAAGAATGGTTATCATACAAGGTATGCTATATGTCTGCGGGCCCAATTCTTATTATTTGTTTACGTTGTCATTAACTGTCAAGGCTGAATACTTAACTTTTAGGATAATGTTACGGCAATGCCTAAATCGGCATTCCAATTTGGAGTCAAAAAAACGGATGGACGTAAGACACGTAGAAGTGGTAAAGATTTATCAGAGAAACAAAAATTGGATAGAGATTGGCAAAAGATTAGCAAAATAATGGAACAAAAATATGGGGATGATGAAGGCAGTTCCTCAAAAAAGAAAGCAAAGCATGAATAATTTTTTATGTCATTTTAATGCGTTTGGCACATTTGTATAAAAAAAAAAAAAAAAACGGAAATTTTAATTTTAAAAAAAAGATGTATATTATTTATATTTAAAACAATTTTCATTCAATCCCATTTCTTTTTATATAACACAGCATTCCATTCCTTTTAATTCACTTGTTCAACCCAAAGCTTAATAGTAGGATCGGGTCTAAGAGAAATTGCTAATTTGCTTTTCACTTCGAAACCCTCAATTTTTGTAAATTTGAAACTTCTTATTAAAATTGCCAACATGACCTTAAATTCACTTAAAGCTAATTTATTACCAATACAAGAACGAGGACCCGTTAAGAACGGAATGTAAGTATAATTTGTTTGAATTGATGCGAGGTTAGGATCTAACCAACGTGAAGGTTTAAATACGGACGCGTCTGAACCCCATATTGAAGGGAGTCTGTGAATTGTGTTTACAAAAATAAATATTGGTGTGCCCTATGATAGATAAAGAGTGATGAATTTGTGTCTAAGAGAAAAAAAATTCTTTAAGAGTGTGATTTATTTTTACCTTGGGAATTTTGTATCCATTGATGACATCATCATTTTTCGATGTACGTACAGTCATTGGAACTAACAAAGCAAGAATTTATATGAATTACTTTCATTTACCCTCCTCCCCTTCATTTTAAGACAATTTACCTGCAGGATTTACTCTCAGAGTTTCTTTAACAACACAATTCAAGTATTCCAAAGAATTTATTTGATCAAAGGTAGGGATAAAATCTTTATCCGGAAAAGCTTTTAATAATTCATTTCTAAGGACACTTTGTACATCAATATCTTGCGAAAGAAAATGTAAGGCCCATGCAACAGCAACACTAGTAGTCTCATGACCAGCAGCCAAGAAAGTCATTATTTGATTTTTAATTTCATGTTTAGTCATTTTATCTTCTTTTATAGTGGTTTGTTCATTTTGTTTAATTAAGATTGTCAATAAATCATTTCCTTCCAATTCTCCTAGCTTTGCTTTTTCTAACTTTTCTGTAACAAGTTTAGTAGAAACTTGATCAATGATACGTGATGCTTCTCTTTTACGAATATTAAATTCTGTTGGAAGTCTGTCAATTAAAGGAATATAATTTGATAAGATACGGGGCAATACACTAAGGCGATTTTCGGGAATGAATACCATCGTGTAAGCTTTTGCTAATTCATTCTCGGAAGTAAGAGAATTGAATTCAAAATCAAACCCTATTTATTACAAGGAAAGCACGCACGTGAATAAATTCGATTTTTTGATGAGATGCGAAAAAATTTGTTTTTAATGAAATATGTCCATTTACCAACTAAACCTATGACATCCAATGTTGCCTTTGATAAATAAGGCATGATATCGATTTGTACTTTTTCATTATCGCCAATTTCTTTTATCCATAAATCTTTCATTATATGAACAATTTTAGAAAAAGTTGGCATCATTTCCTAACGAAAATCCGAAAAAAAAAGGAAATTTTTAACTCTCATTTAATTGATTAGCTTTCTAGATTCATTCCTTATTCCTACCTTAATATTAGTAAAGTTGAAAGCAGGATTCATCATTTTACGTTGTCTTTTATGTACATCACCATCAGCTAATAGTATTCCACTTCCCAACAAAGGCTTTAAATCTTTGATAAAACCAGGTGGTTTAGGATAATCATAAACAGAAGTCATCATAACATGTTGAAGAGCATTAGCATCTGTTATGAATATTCTCTGTTTATTAAATAATCCTCTATACATTACCACACCACCATACTTTTCCGCCCATGCAATGTGTGGAATTCCTACTTCTGATTTAATTATCTGAATCAGATTACCAAGAAGAAAATTATCTGGTGGTGGACCTGGAATTTTACATAATGGTGAAAGGTAAAGCGGATAAATAAAAACTTTATAGGTAAGATAGATTATTAAGGATGTAATTAAAAAAATTAAAAGAAATGAATCTATCATGTTTTTTTTTTGTTTTTTTGCGTCGTGTAATGGAAAATTTGATAAATTTATACAGAAAGAAGAGTAAGTAGAAAGAAGATAGTTTTTTACTATTATGGTTAAATTATATCCTAAAATTCAATTCAAAGGGATTTTATTTGTAATCCATCATTCAATAAGATTGGCCAAATTTTTAAACCAATAATTTTTTTTGAAAATTTTGAGGTCAAATATTAAATAATTTTTTGTTTGTTCGAGCATATACATGTATATTGACGTCTTTCTAAATATTGATTAAAATGAAATTCTGGAAAAGAATCGTATTAATTAACCTTTATCTTTGGCACAATTTTTTGAATATATAAATTGAGTATGTCTTTGATCAGTTTACACCATTAAAATGTTTAATATGCAATTGGGCAAGTTTTGGAATAAATGGCAAGCAATATGACGTAATTGTTGCAGAAATAATGACGCCATATGACACAAACTAGTTAGATCCGTAGTAAATCGCTATTATATACTTCAAATTTGTTACGAGGTGTTGAATTAATAAGCTCTTTTATTCGTTAATTTTATTACGACCATTATTAATCAAGTTAAGTTTGTATATGCCTATGAATAATATCTCGAAATTACATTTTTTTAAAAAGGATAAAAATTAATTTAAATAATTTTTTGAAATAATATAAAATTGACATTCGTAAACTTGCAAAGTAAAAATACTATCTATGATAGCATTTATAATTAAAGTCTCTATACATATTCGAGAAATAAACCATTTCACGATAATATATCTGATAAGGTAGCCATGTTTCCTAGAAAATTATTTTGTGAATTATTTCTTTTTGCTTTCAATTTGTATAAACCGATATAACAGTCACTGGACATTTCCAACACTAATTAAAAATTCCTGTATTAATAAATTAGCTGACTTTTACAGTTTGAAAAGGACAAAATTTCAAAAAAAAATATTACTTTTTCTATAATACAATAAAAATATAACATAAACTTTCGAAAGACAAAAAATATCTCACTTCCTTAAATATTTTATTTAATATGTGAGGTTTTTCTATGACCTTTTGACCTATAAAGAGAAATCTTTCTGTCAATATTGGTTCCTTTCAAAAGTTTTTTACGTGTAGGATTAACCCTTAATATTGGTATATTGTCGTTAAATTTGCTTTGAAGTTAATTATATGTATGTTGTAGAGAAATGGCTGAAAAGGTATCCTATGTGGATTCTTGTGAGGCATCGAAAATGATGAATTTTTGCTCACATAATACCTTGTCAATAATTTTATACACACTGCGCCAGTTATTAGCATATTGACGCACAATTCTGACTTCTATTAAATAAGCAGACATGTGTGAGATTTTTCATATTATCTTTAGTACAAGTACAGTACAATGTTAATTTTATCTAGTACATACAAAATTCCCAACCCTGCCTATAAGACCTATAAGAAATCTAAATAAGGAAATGACGTTTTTTATAAGGTTTGTAATGATTCCGTATCAAAATTCCGTATGTTTATAATGATTATTTTTTTATAATTTTTTAAAAAACTAATGTATACAGAATTATTAAGGAATTTAAAATAACATATAAATTTTACATAAAATAAAAAATATCAAAAATAACAATATTATGAGAAAAAATCTTTGATAAATAGATTATGCAAATCAAAATTTTTTTTCTTATACTTTGAATATGCAGATACCAAATTGAGCTTGAATATTTCTTCTTGTTTGATGATTATCATCAACCTTACCATAACAATGTAATCTTTGTGATTCCACCTTTAGTCAGCTTTAATGCTTTGTACAAAATTTAGTCATTAGTTAGAAGTTTATTAATAAATTACAGTGCAAATTTATCCAAAAATTATATAAGAAGTTATTAGCAATCTAGCACATATAATACAGTAACAATTTTAAGAGGGTATTTTATTTGAGAAAATATCATACTTAATGAAACAAGTATTATCAGTTGACCTCTTGAATTTTAATTGGCAACAGTTTTGTTAGATCCAATTTCACTGACATAATACATTCTTGACAATGAGATATTTCTAGTTGAAGAAATTTTTCTCTCATTTGATGCAGAAGATTTGTTTTCCTTCTAAAACACAAAAAATTTCTTACAAACATGCAGTTGATTCAATATTCTTTAAAAGATGATATGCGTTAATTCTCACCAGTCTAAAAACGTTTATCAAAGAAAAAAGAATAAAATATTATAAAAAGAAGTATATTTATTCTAGATATCTAGTTTACTTTATAATAATATATGATTTTAATATTTATGGTAACATATTTACCAAATGACGTGTATTTTCACGTAATATGAATGATATATTATAATACTGATATGTATTTTTACTTTAATTTTGCATATTAGCAGTAACTCAAATAACTGTAAGTAAGATTAGAAAGTACAATATTAGTATAATGATTAGTACAATTAGTACAATTAGTATATTATAATAATTAATATAAAAATTAGTACAAGTACAGTATAAGTATAGTATTAATTTTATCTAGTATATACAAATTTTCCAATCCTAGCTGTAGGCATATTTAGTTTTATAACTAACTAGTTTGCTATCAACTTATTTATTCACTCCAATACTTTTTTTAGGTTTCAAAATCAAGTTAATTCTAAATTTAAGAAAATATTAAAGAAAATCAATAACCTTGATAACCTTTTGATTGATTATCATCCTTTTTATCTCTTTAAAGATTATCAAAAGAAGATATATAAACTTGACTTTAAATTTTCATTTTCATTTTCAAATGCTAATTTTCTATTTCTTATAGATCTTATCAATAGTTTTTTTTAAATTATCTATTTAAATTTTTTTTTAATATTAAATAAAATATACTTTAACTAATGTAAAAATATTATAAAATATTTTCTAATTTTATTTTAAATGTAAAAAAAATTTAAAATAATTATAATAAAATGAAAAAATAAATAAAAATAATAAATTACTTCATAGTCTATTAATTACATAAATGTTAAATATATCATGTAAAATAGTCACAAAAATAATTGAATTTGAATATTATATTTGTGATAATTCTAAAGATTTATTATATTAATAGATTTATTTTGATCATTATATTTAGAAAATTTTCACATATTTAAAATATATTTATTTTTTAAAAAAATTGAAATTATTATAGAATTTAAAATAATATATAAACTTTATGTAAAATAAAAAAAAAATAAAAATAATAATATTCAAACCAAAAAATTTTTTTCTTGTATTTTGAATTTTAATAATTTTAAGATTTATTATATTTCTTTCTATTTTGATCATCATATTTATTGATCTATCTATAAACAAGATTTATCATATAGAAGGTTTGCTAGGAAAATGGAATTCTGAGCATTTTTTATTAAAATTTTAATAAAAATACTCAGAGTCCTATTTTTCTAGCAAACTTTTCATATTATTGTTTGATGATTATTATCAACCAATAGATACTAATAGTTCTTTGTTTATTTTTCTATAAAAAAAAAATTTTTTTATAACATTTAAAATTTTCTCATTGATTTCTCAAATATAAAAATTCTTTTTTTGAATTTCTTTTCTTTTTAAAATTTTTCTTTATCATAAAAATTATTGTCAATTTTTAAATTCTTAAAATTTTTTATTATAACTCATACTGACAAAAAGAAATATTTTACTAGACAACATAGAGCTTCAAAATATTATAGAAAACTTAGAAGTGAAAGAGTTTAAGGTAAAATAAATGAGCCTAAGAATAGTGTTAGATCCAGAAAATATGACTATACAAATTGCATACTTGCATAGGTTAGCCTAATAATAGGTTTTGAATACATTTTTTAATTTTGAATAAGATTTTGGAAATATGAAATTGTGTTCAGAACCTATCTAAACTATCTAAAATTATTTGATTTTTTAACACTGAATTAATCTGAGTTAAGAATATATGCATCTGTGTTATCAGTTGGTGTGGACTGTAACAGTTTGTTTGAGCTTAGTTAGTTTGACTGTAGTATATTAACACTTTTGCTTCTTTCCTTATATCATACTGTAAATTCTTATAATGTAAATTTTTATTTGCTTAGAACTAGTTATTATAGCCTCTGTTAGCCTGTATTGATATGTAATTTTATGAAATATTGATCATCAAACTAATCTTTTAGTGAACTAATACATGCTGATCATAATAAAATGCTTAACTTCATAATTCTAATATTCAGCTATTTCTCTATTCAGACTGTAAATCTTTGATGGAAAGAGAGTTTATATCAGAAGAATTCATCATTAAGAGAACAACTTTCTTCTTTTTTAAATTAAATTGCTAAGCTTTCTTTTAAATGTAATCATTTATAGCAAGAATTAACTAAACTTTTTCTCTTTCAACTCATCAAAAAATGGATTACATCATCTTCAAAGATCATATTATCAGCTTAAAGAAGAATTGTGTATATTCTAAAAAAAAGGTTATCAAGAAGATCTCATTTAAATTTAAGAGTTAAATCATTTAGTAAAGCAACTCTAGAGTAATTATTAGCATGTTTTTAATTTATTATATGCTAATAATTTAAAAAATCTTTCTTTTTTTTATGTATTTCTTTTTTCTTCAATAAAATTTAATATATATTGTCAAATGTTATTATTTCACATGAGATAAATATAAATATAAAATAAAAAATAAAATAAAAATTTTACGTAATCAAACAATTTTGTATTTTTTTTTATATAAATTTTCTTATTTAGTAATAAGAATAAATCATTAGAAAATAAGCAAAATTTAAGATGAAAATCAGGAATTTTTTCTATAAAAGTTAATATTCAAATATATTTCAATATATTAACATTTAATAATAAGTATTATCATTAAACAAATCAACAAATAATTTAATGACATATATTTTATAATTTATTTTTTTATTTTTAAAGCTAGTACTTATTTGCTACTATTTTTTAAAAAATAGCATTCAGGTTATATAACAAGAACTTCAGTACCAATTTATAGTCATGAGTCTTCAGTCGATATTTGATACAAACTGGGTCTCACTACTCAAATTTAAAGATATATATAAAATAAAATAAAAATATTAAATATTAAAACTAAAAAATAAAAAAATAAAAAAATTTTAATTCTCTTCCTTTTATTCTTTCCTTGAGATTGATCTCTACTTCATGATCAATCTTGAGAATGTCTGTGTTTTTTACCTTTCCTTCTTAATTAATCTTGAGAATGCCTGCATTTTCTACTTTTATTTCTTGATTGATTTTGAGAATGCCTTTGTTCTCTAAATTTAAATCACTATTTATCTATTTATTGTCTCAAATATGCATGTTATATTTCATTTAAAAATAAATTAATAAATTAATAACTATAAATATTTATTTATTTAAAACAAACAATAAATTTAAATTAAACTATCATTAATACCTTGAGGTAACCAAAATTCCTTACTTATTATTTAGTAAATTCAACATCAAATTGATTTAGATTTCTTATTAAAAATTCTTCTAGATTTTTAATTCTAATTCTTTGACAATTTTCATAACTGCGAATTAGCACGTTAAATTTTACTTACTGTCTGCTAGTAACTTGAATTGGATTATTATTATTAATTTCTTTTGCTATTCTATCCTAGATAGCAGCATACTCATATTAAAAGCATATTCAAATTCATTACTTGATTTATGGTGAAGATTTATTAAAGCTTTAGTTACGTCAAAAGTTCAAATAATTCTAACCATTTTTTTGTTAAACAAATTTATTGAATCAAATCAATCAAATTATGTATATTTATACATTTTCAAATAATACCTTTATTATTTAAGTTTTTTTATTATATTAATTTTTCCTTATGTTTATAATTTGAATCTTGTTTATGAATATTATTAATTTTTTTTTTGATCAAATTAATTAAAATGATAATAAATCAAGACATTTGAAATGATATATTTTTAATTATTATTTTTTTTTGATTACATTTAATTAAATTGATAATATATCAACTACTGTATAAATCAATTAAATATATTAAGAAAAGGTATTGAAATAATATATATTATTAATTATACTTGTTTTTCAGATTAATAAATTTATTACCAATATAAAATTTTATTATTATTGATTAAATGATATATATACTTATATTAAACACAATTAAAGTCTAACTAATATATAATTATGCAGGAATTTGTTTACTCAAATTCCTTACGCTACATCTTGACTAATAAATTTATTACCAGATATAGAAATTTATTATTATTGATCAAATAATATATATTATTGTATTAAATACATTTAAGTCCAATTAATATATTACAATATTTTCATAATTATTTTCAAATTTTCTACAGGAGCAATTTTTACATGTAAAATTAATTATATAAAACCAAAACTATATTTTTTTCATCACATGTACAAATATATTACAAATATCTTTAATATATTAATTTATAATAAAAGTACATAGTCTTTCACTTCATACTAATAAAAATTTATTATCAGATATAGAAATTTATTATTATCAATTAAACAATATACAGTTATACCTCTCTATAGCGAATTTTAATATAACGAATTTTTTGGACAACTATATTAAATTTACCCTCGTTATAACGAACTAGCCAATCAAATTCTTTAAAAAGTTCACTATAACTCTATAACGAAGTTGAAGTTCAGGACATAAAATTCGTTATATCAAGGGTTGACTGTATATAATTATATTAAATATGATTAAAATTTAATCAATATATAATTACGCAGGAATTTGATCACTTAAATTTCTTTTGTTATGCTTAGACTAATAAATTTATTATCAAATATAGAAATTTATTATTTTTGATTAAATGATATATATCATCATATAAATATGATTTAAGTTCAAGTTCAATCAATATATAATAATACAGAAGCAATTATTATTTGTAGAATTATGAAATTATAAACTATGTTTTTTTTATCACATGTATAAATGCATTTTAAAATATTTCAATATAATGATTTTGTAAATATACATATAAATGATTTGTTTTTTAAGAGCTTAATACCAAAATTATTTTGAATATGCAAAAAATTCTAACTATATTAATTTATGGGAAAGAATTGCAATCTATATTAATAGAATAAATAACATTCAAATAACTGCAAGACAATGCCAAAATAAATGGCATTTATTAATAAGAAGATATAATAATATCAAAAGAATTATAAATAGAGATACAAGAGAAGTGAAAAGAATAAGAAATGTCATGTCTTCAAATAGATATGACATTCAATTTTATAAACTAATAAGAAGTGAATTCTGACTTCTGAAAGATAATAATTCATTCATCTTAAATTCTTTATTTGTTTATTAAAATACATATTTATTTTATACATTTATATTTAAACTCAATACAAAAAGAACTTATATATAATAAATGTCATTTGAAATATCAAAAATATAAGCATTTTTTAGGAATAATCAAGACATTTAATTATCTTATATATTTTTTTTATTTTATTATTTTAATTTTAATTTTATTTTTATTTTTTATATAATTATGTTAATTACTAAATTATTATAACATATTTAATTATATACAAAAAAATTTTATAGCTATAAAAAATTAATTAAATTAAACAAATTAATAAATTATGATATCAATTTTTCATGTAATAAATTTTTTAGTGTTTAGTTCAATATCAAGTTTATGTGATTTTTTAAATCTAGATGTAGATAATCATATTATTAATTATATTTTTATTTATTTTTAATAATATCACCAGATTTTTTTTATCACAAGATTTTGTTAATTTTTGTTTATTTTATATATATATATATATATAATCTTTTTAATTATTTTTCTCAATTTTTAACAAAGTTATTCTTTAAATATTTTCACAATTTTTTTTCACATAATAAAAGCAATTATACAACAAATATTATTGATAATTTTTGTGATAACAATTGTTCTTTATTATATTTCAAATAATAAAAATTATAAAAAAATTTATAGGAAATTAAAGCTTTACAAGAAATAAAAGTAATACAGAGTAGTTAATGACAGGAGGCTAAAGCAGTGATGTACATTTTTGATGTCCCAAACATTTTGAGACTGTTCCACACTATGTCCCAAAATGTTTCACATTAAGTCTCAATGTTTCAGGTTATGTCCTAAAAATGTCCTATGACAATATTGGGCTAAAGTATTGTATTGAATAGGTTTCGCAATTTGATTTGATATTTGAATATTTAATTTGAAAATCAAATCAAATCAAATTCAAATTTAAATTAATCATTGATTCAATTTGATCAAATTTAAATTATAACTAATTAAAATTCAATTAAATTCAAATCAAAGATTGAACCATTTGGGAGCTGATCTATTAAAAGTGGGTTACGAGACATAGTAAATCATATGATCTGTACCTCAATTTTAATAGAATACTACCTATTTGATCAAATTCAAATTAATTTTTGATTTAATTTGATCAAATTCAAATTAAACATTAATTTGATTCAATTTAATTTGAATTAGATATTTAAAATTGATTTATTTTTCAAAGAATTGTATAAGAATTTATCTATTTGGTAAGTCAGTTTTTTATAAGGCAGTCCTAGCAGAGTAATAAATGGAAACTTAATCAGTATTCATTGTTACATACCCTTGGAAAATGCGTCGGCAATTTTTACTTTGAAACTAGTTTGAACTAAAGCAAAAAAGATCAATTTTTAAATATGATTCAACGTTACGAGTCACATTTGAGTTGACCAATCATTACGATGCAAAGGCTTACCTGGATGTTCATCTAAATTGGATTAGGAGACCAAAAAAGGCAAAGTTAATTACTGGATAAGAAACTGTTGATTTGTACACTCTTTTGTACTTTCTCAAGAATTCAACTTTCTCCTCATCTTTTGTTATTGTTGAATCTACTTTTGTTACATTTTTGCTCATAAAAAAAATGCATAGCTCAGTTTTTTCTTCACTAATAAAAGGAAGCTTGTCAATATTATTAAAGATAAAAGACATTTTTTTTTATTTTATGAGTTGAGAAAAAAAAAAAGTAATAGAGAAAGAAGGCTTTAAAAAGAAAAACAGTTTTCTAATAGATTTATATATAGTTTAAGATTAACTTATTAATCTATATAAACGTGTCTTAAATCTGATTAAATTTTTATTATAAGGACGCGTTTTGTAAGCCAGAAGTATGAGATTCTTTATACTGAATATCAATTATCTATAAGAAATGATTATCAATTATTATTGTGAATATTTATTATATATTGGATTAACCAATATGTGATATGACTTAAAAATATAATAAATCTGATATGCGAAACTTTATTTAATGCAAGTCCTAGCATCAAGTTATTTTTTTGCTTTCTCACATTTACATAAAATATCTATATAGCTAATAAAATATTTCTCTATCTATACACCTGCTATCTACGAGATTTTTGCACTCATACTCTTTTGAGTAGATTTATTCGCAATCTAACTGTAACACCTAAGGTGCCTAAAAATGCAATCCCGGACGTTGATTTAAAGAAAATGAAACCAACAAAAAAAAGAAAAAACATTTGATTTTTCTCAAATTTAATGTTTAGATTTTTCTGATAATCCTTATACTACCTATAGTAATAATAGGAAATGTCAAGTTGTAGTACATAGGAAGAAGATCACATGATTGGCTATCACATTCCTATTTAATAGCCACATTATTTATACAGTTTAGAGTACTTTTCGAAAAATAAGGTTTCACACATGTAAGAAAATTTTTTTTTTGTACACATAGCTTTATTAGAGTGTTAGAATGTTATTGTTAAAATTAATCTCTAATAATCTCTTATTTAAGGAGTGTTAGCTTAATAGTGACTTTATGGGTAAAGCAAAGAAACTCGAAGGACCGTGCGTTATAAAAATTTGCAAAAGAAATTCTGTAACATGGCGAACTGTTACTGATATGGTGGTATCTCGTGGAAAAGCTAACAAAACACTTTCTTTTTATATTAAAGAAAATGATGTTATATGTTTACAATGTTATAATGCAATCCTTATTAATTTTTCTTCTGATTTCAACAACATGCACTAAAACAGCTTCATAATGAGCCTGAGTCTGAGCCAGAAATTTCTAACAATAATATTTTATCATTTTCATAGGCTATAGGAATAATTACAAGCATTTTTTACGAAAGGGAGCATCAATTACTATCACCAGTTTGGACCTTTAAAGAATCTCGTACGCTTATAGAATCAAATGATAAGCAGTTAAAGCATTTCTTTGATAAATTGTACATATCAACTAATCCATCGACAAAAAACAAAGATACAATGGAAAAGGTATCAGGATAATTAGTATTTTTATGTTATTATCTTTGTGGTATTAGAAATAAATTTGTTAACAATGCAAAATGAGATCTTGGGATGTATTTAGATTCTACCGGAATATCAAATTCAACAATAGATACCTTGGCAATATTGGGTTTGACAATGACATCTTGCATAATTTCTTATCACAAGAATGCTGTATCTCAAAAACATTCAACGACTATAGAATTAAGGCTTTCAAAAAGCGCCAATAATGCAATGATTTTAAATATTGACAATTACTACAGCATCCATACTAAAAGAATGCCTAATACAGTCACGACATCAACTGCAATACATCTTGCTACTGTTT
Organism: Funneliformis geosporum; assembly: GCA_946474995.1. Lineage (NCBI taxonomy): Eukaryota > Fungi > Glomeromycota > Glomeromycetes > Glomerales > Glomeraceae > Funneliformis > Funneliformis geosporum. Next base: position 33,237 of record CAMKVN010000005.1, read on the forward strand.
TACTTAATCCAATAAAGAATGAGCCGTCAATATTAAAGCAAGACGTTCATAATCCTGCATTGGTTGATGCTTCATTGATCAAAATCGTCATTGATAACAATTTTATGTCATTGTATTCATTCCCTCATAACCAGCGCTGGGGATTCCGTTTTGTAGATGATAAAACAAAGCTTAAAGAGCTAACTGTCCATAGTTATGATGTTTGTTTAAAGGAAAAAAGAAATACTAGATCAATGAAAGATGTAGTGCTTGCGGATCTTGTGCAGAACGATCTCCATTCGGTAGAAACTTACATTAATGCAACTAATGCTGTCACTTCTATCCTTACAATGAATAAGTACATCAAAGAAGGCAATATTATTCCGGTCGTGGCTGATTGGCCTGGTCAAATATTCTTGAGAACTGCTATATCACGGTATCTTGTTTATGGTAACCTTCTGGAGTTACAGAAAAAATTTTATCTTTCCTTCCAATAATGGGTCCTTTGCACATCTCGCTAAATAGCTGTGAATTGATCTTTCTCCAATACCAGCCATTTTTTTCTGCAATGTACAAATACATCTTTGGTGAATGAAAACCGCTTGCTCAAAAGCCAAAGCCATGACGTATAAACTTATTATTAGAACTCTCACGTAGTGCATGGCAAGAAATCGCGGCAATAGTTGAAGTAAAATTTGGTCGTATATGCAAGGATGCAGAATATATTGCACTTAAGGATCTATTAGACAACATTATTCCGTTGGTCCTGGACATTTATGCTTTATTCTTTTGTGCTGGCGATTTTAACTCTTACATTGAATCATGTTTCGGGTTTGGACTGTTTTTCTTAAATTTAGCTGTAGAAACTATACTAAAGCACCTTTAATTTTTTTATCAGATATTTTCTATTGGCAATCAAAAGATCATTCAATCCTAAAGACAATGAAGGCAGAATTGCCAAAATTCTCCGATTCTCCCGTTGAAATCTTTCAGTCTTTTGCGACGTAGTACAGAAAAGCATCTTACAGCAAATCAAATAATAAAGGAAGCACGGTACATTAATTATTTACGATTAAGTGAAGATGGATTCAAAGAAAATTTTGTTCATACTTCAACTTGGGCGGTATACCAGTATTCTTCACGGGATATTACAGTCTTGACACGAAAAACTGCGTGTTTTCTTCTAGATTGCTTTTCGGACATTTACACTCGTATTAACAATGAAAAGATGCCATTTTTAATTCCACAACAGGTTGCTACGCAAAGCTTATCAAAAAAAAGAAAAACTGACACCAAAAACAGTTTTTCTATTTCAGCAATGAAGATGGAGGATGCACGGCTCTGTCATTTATCTCTAGGCTATAGTTCTCTTTATAAGCCTAGTTTGTTTGGTTGTGATTCTTCTAATTGTTTTATTACTAACATTTTAATCACTGAAAATACAGGTCGGGTATTATCATGTGGTCACGCATATCACAATATATGCTTTAGTCAAGACGGGTTCAAGTGCTTACATTGCCTGGATTATATAAATTCTGGTGTTGATGAACATGTACATTCACTTTTGGATCGCTTACATTGGCTTAATTCGAATAATGAAGCTGAACATGAAGAACCCGACATTCCTGATGATGATCATAATGATAAAGAATCTGTTGATAATATGTCAGATTCCTGGGACACTGTGATACGGCGATTTCTTCAACAGTAATTAGCTTATAATCGAAATTATCATGTATATTTATATTTTATGTATATATATGATGGTCTATCTAATTAAAAAAAATAATAAATAAGCCTAAAAAATAAAATATGAAATAATATGTAATAAATAAAAAACGCGTTCATGCTATTCAAATTGTTATTTAAATTTAATTGGTCAATTATTACATGTTGGCTCAAAATTTGAGTCGTCAAATTAGCCAATCATATGAATTTCTTCCTATGTAGGGAAGACGGGCAAAAAAATGAACCTGCTTCCTTTTAGCATAATCTCGTTATAAATCGGTATAAACCGCAACAATGTATCTTTATCTTTACCATTTACAGTAAATGGTGCAAAGACGGGAAACTCCAATCCCTCAACGAATAGAAATAGAAGATTTGTCTTAACGTTGATTGGCGAAGCAGTTAATTGTCGCTGCGCCTCAACGTTATTGAAACGAAGAATTTTAAGAATAGAATTTTGGATTTTAGAACAGGAAAATAAAGTTATATTTGAAGCCATTGACAGAGGAAGTTTGTGAAAAGTTCAACTTCATACTCAGATCACTAACGATATGAGTCATATTGGATTAAAGATTTAATAATAAAAATGGTTACAAAAAAATCATGTCATGATAAAAGAGAGTTTATTTGGAAGGCACTATATTTAGTAAATAAATACATTAGAGACGAACGTTTATTAATCTTGATCTCGTTTTTTTTTTTTTTTTTTTTTTTTCGACCTATATAACTCAATAAAATTAATAAATTTTTATATTAGTTGCAACTTTTTTTTTTTTGATTTCTTCGATTGTAAATCATCAGTTGCTTTTGTATTTTTGACACCTAATATCATCGAATTATCTATTTAAATGAAAATATAATCGTTAACATAATTTCCATAATCACTATAGTTCGATATCAGATAATTAATTATACTTACGCGAAGATTCATCCAACAATCTGTCTGCTAAATCACGTACGATCCCGCTTGTAAGATATTTTGTAGATGTTCCTCGCGGGACCAATGGTTGAGATAATAATGAATTTAATTCGAACTTCAATGATCGAATTCTTTCCTTAGTTTGTCTTTGATTTCCTTTATTAGAATCATTAACACTATAAAAAAAGAAACCGTTAAAATTTTAACCAGTCGCATTATTTATTGAATAAAATTACGGAACCTACTTATCATCTAAATCAACTTCAAATTCTTGAGCAGCTTTTTTAATCCAATCATTATCATAGTTCATCTATAATATTAAAAAAAAAACTTAATATTTTATTTTAAATAATAATTTCTTAAAAGAGTTAAATATTTCGTACCTTTTGCAATTTGTGTTCCTCTTGATCAATTTGCCCTGCAAATTCTATTCTCTGTTTCATTGAATTTAATATGCCTCTATCAACAGGAAAATTTGTCAAGCCGTCAGCTAAAAAAGAGGAAAAAAGAAAGTAAGCATTAATTACTGAATATTAAACACAGCATTAATCGAATGTCTTATATCTCACTTTTTTTTAATTTCAAGCATAACTTCCGATATAAGCTCAGTTCTTCGGGGCTACACAGTATCAAACTTATACCTTCTTTTCTTGCACGGGCTGTACGACCACTTCGGTGAACATATATCTAAAAAATCAATTGCACAATGAATTTATTAGCTATACAAAATAATATTTTTAAGATAATTAATATTTTAAATAAAAAAAAATCATACATCACTAGAACGCGGTAGCTGATAGTGTATGACATGCTCAACCAATGGGATATCTAAACCACGAGCCGCGACGTCACTTGCTATCATAACAGCTTTAGGGTTCTGCTTAAATCTGAAAATTGCAGCCTTGATAATTAGTTCAATACGTAAAATTAAGCTAATCTGTGTTCTCCATATATTATATATTTACCTATCCAAATTCTTTAACCGCTGTCTTTGTTGCATTTGTGCGTGAAGACCAAAAACTTCAATATTTAATAATTTCATGATTGGTGTAAGACGCCGAATGGCAGTAATACTGTTAACAAAAATAAGAGTCCGTCCAGGATATCGCGTAATAAAATAATACGTGTATAAATCCTAAAAATTATAATATTTAAAAAGCTAAATATTTAGGGAATATATATATATATATATAATAAATATCACAGATAATACCCACTTTCTCTTTGGTCAGACAATCAATTTTTGATTCTTGTAATTTTTCGGCAACTGCTTCTTCCGGTGTAATATCCAAAAAAACCGGATCAGGATCGCTAAATTCGAGCCGATGCATTAATTCAGCTTGATTAAAGTTAATTGATAATTAGAATAAAGATATTAGAATGACCAATCAAAAAACTATTACAATTATAAATAAATATTTACTCATTGTCCCTATAGAATCTTTATTTCTCTTGTATGATTTCTTTCGCTTCAGGTCTTCTTTTAACTTGCTATCAAGCGTAGCAGAAAATACAAAAGTCTGACGAGGAGGAAGGTCTGATAAAAGAAAATTAATATAAATATCAGAATATAAATAGGAATTTTAAACAAAAGAAATTACCATTCATGCAGTCCTCCTTTTTTTTCATGTCACCTTCGGCCCACTCATTAGTGTTACTATCAAATCATTCCATTAATATTATGGAATTTAAACAATCAATTAAAAACTGAAAATCAATTTGCTTTTACATTCTAGTTCTCGATAGAACAGTTAAAATATGATTTAACTCTTCGAAATGGTTGGGTTCGAGCATCCTATCTGCCTCATCCAATACCAAGAATTTTATGCGTCGCAAGCTATCAAGATACGCATCATTCTGTACATAATAATTTCACATATTTAATACGTAAGAACATAAATATTTAAATAATGCAAGAATCTCTCCCTATTACTTACTTCAGAGAATAACTCCCACAAACGTCCTGGCGTAGCGACGATAATATTCGGATGCTTTGACAACAATCGCTGTTGTTTCTGAACAGACATTCCTCCAACGATCACCATTATCTTTAATAAATGGCAAACGATATTATAAAACTATTGAAACAATCCCGTAAAAATAACCGTAATTTATACCTTAATTAAAGAAGTTTTGCTAATATTTTGAAGGTGGTCTCTGACTTGCATAGCCAATTCTCTTGTAGGCGTCAAAATAAGCCCTGCAAGTTGATTCTCGGATTCTTTTATATTTCGATTAATTATGTATTCTAATATAGGAATTCCAAAAGCAAGCGTTTTTCCAGAACCAGTTTCAGCTGCACCAACAACGTCACGTCCAGACATACTAAAAAGGAGAGTCTTTTCTTGAATAGGTGTAGGTTTATCAAATTTGAGTGCTTTCAACCCATTCATGATGGTAGAAGAAAGATTGAACTGATTCCATGCAGAAAGATTAATTTCTTCTGTATTTTAAAATGAGTATTATTATTTTAATGTTAATATTTCGAATATCAAATTTGTCGAATCCATACCCTCAATTGCATTCTGACCCGTTCCCTTCTCGGTCGGTTTATTATTATTCGTGCTTGTACTCTGATTATTCAAATTCCGATCTTCTATTTCTGAATCAATATCCATTTCATCCTCGCTATTAGATTGTGAATTATTAATGCTGGATTCATCATTTTCATCTTTATCACTCTCATCATTTTGGTCTCCATTATTATCAGAACTATCATGTAATATTACATCTTCTTCGGATTGCGAAGATTCATCCATCTCTTTATTTCCTAATAAAAGATTTTTATCAAATGTATCCAAGTCATAATAATTGGATGACTCTTCTTTTGTTAATGGTTCTTCTGGTTTAGCGCATGAATTTTTAATTTTAGCACTTGAAGATTTCTTATCACGTTTGACTCTCTGTTGAAAATAGATATAATTCAATAATAATTTATAAATATTGAGATACTAAGCATTGATAAAATTACTAACCTTAAATTTAATCGTCTTTCCTTGGGTCTCTTCATTATTTTCATATTCAACATCAACATAATCTATTTCCTCTAAACATAAAAAACCTCCTAAATCATCTCCCATAAAAATTGATTCCGGATAGGCTACTTCAGACCATTCAAGTGAATTAATATCAACAAAATCATTATTATTATTATTAGAATTATCTACTTGAATCGCATTTTTTCGTTTACGCTTTTTTTTATTATCGGATGGCATCGCTTCTATAATATCCTCTTCTTTATTAGCAGGTATTATTTGTGGTGGATTTGATAACGATATCTTGCGCCACTTCTGTTCCGGGGCGCTATTAATTCTTTCATTTTGCCTTTTTTCACGCTTTCTATAACGTTTTGCAGCTTTTTTGCTTAATTTTTCTGAAATTAATGCTTCGGTCGCTTCAGCAGGAACAAATTGGCTCGAAAATTTATCATTAGAACGTTTGCTTTTATAATTTTTCATATCTTAAAAATACAAAATTTTTTGATATGATTAAAAAAAAAAATTTCCCATGAATAAACACCTGTTGATCATCACGTGATTTATGCCATAAACAATTTAAATGATGTTGGATTACTTTCTCAAACATTCGATAGTTCGATAGATTTTAAACCAAAAAACAAAATGTCATCACAATTTTCTACCTCTAACAAGGTAAAATCAAAATCCTCTTGTCTAAACTTAAATTTATTTTACAAATTATAAACAAAAATTTTGATCTTATTTTTAGTTGGACGACAAACGTTTGTATATTGGAAATTTAGATTCTTCTATCGATGAGTAAGTACTTTTAGATTTGATATCATGATTTAATAATTATCAAATGCTTATTGATCTTTTATTTTGTAGATATACTGTTGTAAAGTTATTTGAACCTTTTGGAAAAATAACTCATCTTGACTATCTCTTTCATAAGAGTGGACCAAAACGCGGTCAGCCAAGGGGTTATTGCTTCTTGGAATATAGTAAAAAAGAGGTATGTTATTTTTCTTTTCTCATATAACTATTTCCTTTTAAGTATAATTGATAAGTATTAATTGCGTTTATGAAATCACAAAAATTATGTGTTCTTAAATATTGAATGGCACCTAGGAAGCCTTGAGAGCCATGACAGCTATGCATTCAAAATTGATCAAGAACCGATCCATGATAGTGACTTTTGCATATGCAGTAATTATATATTTTAGATGAAGTCATAATCTTTTGATTTTCTCTTCCTATTTATTATTTAATATAATTATTATATTAGGCACCTGAGAATTACGACAGTAGGCAATTCAAAAAACGACCTTCATCAGTTACTAACAGGCCAACGACGATTTCTTTGTTAAAAGCACATAAAATGGTTAATGCTAGGTCAGTTTATATCAAAATAATTGATAATAACCATTTTTTATTATTGACTTCTTTCGCAATTTATTTTATTTCAAAAGTACGGATTCAAAGATACAAGCTTTGGAAAGAAAATTGGCTCAAATGAAACAAAAAGATACGTCAACAGATTCTCCAATAAAATCTTCTTCACAACCTTCATCCCCAAGATCATCTACTTCATTACCAACAGAAAGATTGAAAATAGAAAGAAATTCATCGGCGCCTACATCGCCGTCAACTTTGGGCGGAAGGAGGAGATTTACCCCTTATAATTTTCCGAAAAGTTCAAAATAGTTATTTATATATAAAAATATATTGTAACTATTATCCTTTCCTTTAAATAATATATAGAAGAACCAAGGGAATAAACAATTTTTCTCCGCGGTCAATTTCATACAATAATTCCATGCATTCCCGACGGTAAGACGTTCAGAAGCGTATTTTGTATTAGCAAATGAAATTTTCTAATATATATCGCTAGTTATGAATGATTATTATTATAATAAAATAGCGACGCTAATCGCAAGAATATACCAAAACTGGATTAGATTTGAACCAATTTTTAATTAAAATTAAAAAAGAAGGAAAAAAAAGAAATTTTCATAATACCATTTTGATCATTCATCTTATTTTCGATCATCTTTGTCATGATCTTTTTTTGATTTGTTGGCAAAATTTCAAAAAAAAAACATTTAAGTAGCCTTTTGTTTACATGTCAATATTTGGAGAAATTTTTCATTTTAACATTTTTTATGCTATTCTTCCGAGTCAATGTTTCCTTTTGTAACCAACTTGAAAACAATGGATTTTTTATATTTACGTAAAGAATTTTCATTCTGATGTAGCACTGCATAAGAAAAACAAGTTGATTATCATAATATACGCGTCAATTCGTCGAATCAGGATTACATAATAAAGTACTCGAGTTGTTTTGTAATTATATATATATATAGAAATAGATATATTCTATAGCTTTTTCTTATTTTGCTTCGTACCTTATCCAAAAAGTAAAAAAAAAAATTATCAGTGATAACATGTCAGATTTTCTAAATAGTTCGCTCGAATATTATGTCGCCGAAGAAGGTCCTCGTTTCACTACACACGTGTCATTACAGCAAATTATAGACACTTTTCCATGGAATACCACCATAATTTTACCACCACCAGAATCTAGTTTACAAGAGGATACAGTTCAACTAATACAACCAATACCAATACTTTTTCAATCACAAGAAACCTCAAGCCTTCAGCAGCAACAGACGCAAATAAGCGAATCCATAGAATATGATAACAAGGAGAACGTCACGGGACAAGAAAAGAAGATTAGAATAATGGAGTTTACTTGCACATATTGCAATAAAGTATATCGAGGGAAGAATGCAAGGTCTATATTACGACGACATCTCAAAACAAAACATAATATTAATCCTCCCCGAGGTACAAGGTGGGATAATGATCCTAATAGGCCGAAAACTGATGAGGAGAGGCGTTTGAGAGTATTAGAATCAAAGAAAAGGTAAGATGATCAACTCAAAAGAAAAAAAAAATAAAATAAAAAAAATTACTAAATCGCGCGTATCTCGGAAAAATTTTTGCGCGCCTTTTATATGATCAGTAATTAGAGGAGATAATCAATTCACAATTTAAAGTGTAAGACCATATTGATTGTTCATTTTATATATATATATATATGAATCGTGATTGTAAAAAAATAGGTGGGCTCAAAAATCACGAACAAAGAAAAGCCTTGAGAAATCATCATCATCAACCTATAAAAAGCAAGAAAGATTTGGTGAAATTCTCAATAGTGACAATTCATCAAATCTGGATAATCATCAAATCGACACAAATTTACCTTTTCCTGGTTTTGTAAAACAAGAAGGTATTTACGTGATGCCGTATCAAGATATCAATTCAAACTTGGGAGGTTCGCATCATGCGGAGGATGATACGGATGATTCAGAATATATAAAACAAGAATGTATTGATAATTATGAGGTTCCAAATCAAGTCAATTTCGTTGAAGAAATTCCAAATCAAGTCTTAAATCTGGAGGATATGAATTTACTCTATGACGCTGGTCCCATCAAATCAACTTTGCTGTGGTTGGGAGTAACTGCAGAATCGGATGCTGCTTGCATGGATTATTCTGACAATCAAAGACAAAATAATTTTTTAATAAAGGAAGAATTTGAATGAACTATTCATACATTTCGATGATTAGTTTGAAAATATATTTTGTTTTATTTGAAAAATAATAAATAATAAAAAAAAATTGTAGCAATATTTAAATATAAATTTTTTTTTTTTTGATACTTTACTTCTTTTGAACAGAATTATACTGTTTTAAAGGTTAAACACAAAAGCATGTGAAACTTACGAATTAGTGTTACACAATCAATAGTATAAATTTGCTACAAATTTATCTTTAAGGGGGTTTTTCCTTTCTTTTTATTTAATTTTTTTCTTATATCGTCATGGAGCCACCAATCGTTTACTATCATCGTTCCGAGTACATAGAAACGGTACATCATTTGTAAATGGTTTGAATTACCAGTTTTTGATTTTTCACCGACACGGTATTTTATCATTTAGGATACGGGCAACAAAGTTAGTCGTAAGTCTGTGATCTGTGGAAGCCAAAATATTATATTGGGTGGAAAAGTAAGTGAAACTCGTAATTTTTTACTCTATAATTCTTTTTTGATTAATTGATTCTTTTGTTTTTTTAAAAAAAAAAAACCTAGACTATTATTCAAACCGATTGTGTTATTAGAGGAGATTTAAGACGTACTGGAGGTGGTCATGCCGTAGTAGTAGCTATTGGTAGATATTGTCTTTTAGCAAAAGGAAGCATTATTCGACCTCCGTACAAAACATACAAAGGGTATTTATTTTGATTTAAAGGAATGAAACTTTCCTACAAATATTAATCAAACCATTTTTTTTTTATTAAAAAAATAAAAAATTACGCAGGACATTTAGTTATTATCCTATGAAAATAGGAGATCACGTATCCATTGGAGAAGGAAGCATTGTTGAAGCAGCAACAATAGGTTCATTCGTGCATATTGGCAAGAATTGTGTTATTGGTAGATTTGCGATTATAAAAGATTGTTGTAAAATTGAGGATAACACGGTAATACCACCAAATACCGTTGTACCTTCTTTCTCAATCTACGAAGGATCACCTGGTATATAAAATAATATATATATATTTTTTTTTAAAAAAAAGGAAAGATTTTAAATTTTATGCTAACGGTAGCTCGCGTTTCTTTTATTTAGGAGTATTTGTTGATGAATTGCCGGAATGTGTTCAGGATCTTTATGAATTAAAGACAAAAGATTACTATATTAAATTTCAACCAAAGGACAGTTGAAACGATAATAGAAGCCATTCGAATTCGAATTCAAATTTACCAAACGAACGAACTGAACAACATCAAACACATGAAATTCCCTTTTTACTTAATTTTCTATTAATGTTTGTTGTAATAATACAAGCTATATTAGTTCGTAAATTATTCTTTGATACACCACCACAAGATGTAAAGACATCAGCAGTATCATCATCATCTACGACAACCGAAGCTTCCAGAACACCAAGAACAACAATCAATGACAAAGCTCTAATTACATTGCCGCCTTAATAATTGTCACCTTTTTTTTTTTTAATTTTTCATCAATATTTATTCTTTGCATTTTTTTTACATCAATAAACATTCACAACAGATTTTATCTGTATGTCTATAGACTCATAAATAAGGGAGTTGAAATAATAATAATATCAATTTGTAAATATTTAATATCATAAGAGAAAGAAGAATAGTAATGATAAACTGATGATTTCTATAATGTAATGATTAATTGGTCACAACAAACTAACTAAAAATTCATAGACCATTTTACCAAATTCTTTATGAATATTTTTACCGTTGGCACCTATAATCAATTCTGGTTTAACATCTACTAAAGCAGCTTCAACTCTAATCGTTAATTTATCTTGAGATGGATATCCATTATCAATAGTAATTTTACTATAAAATCATGTAAAGAAAAAAAATATTTTAACACCAAATTTCATATAAAAAATCATAAAACATTATAATACATACACGGGACGTCTCCAATATTCGGGTATCCATTTATCAGTTTTATTTTCTTCATTAAGTTCTGGTAATTCACCTTTCAATAAATCATCAGGATTAAACGACTTTTTCACCTTTGTAAAAGCTGATTGGGGAATCGCTGGAGGTACATCTTTATATATCATCAATGCTGGTGAATCTAAGTACCATTTACCGGCATTCGTTACAAGATCTTTAAGTCCTGTTAAGGTATTTAATTTTTCAAGAATGATTTTTAATAAAAGTAATTTGATTTCCCGAACAAGTAAATCTTGAAATTGCGTCAAATCTCCAGTATTAATATCAACGTGTGGTAAATGAAGAGTCAATGATCCAGGCGATTCCAATGTGAATCGAATGCTGTGCCTATAAATCATTTGAATTAATAAACAATTAAGATCAAATTTATAAATCAATATTTCGATGAATTGAATTTACCTGTAATCAATGATTACAATAACTGATCCCGTGAATAATGATAGTTTATCATTACCAATCTTTTTCCACACTTCTTCTATCAAATCTTTGCCTTTAGATTGATTGGATATAAAATGAATTTGAACTGGCACACCACCGCCTCTTAAGGCCCTAATAGTCGAATTCAAAATTTCTCGTAAATGAATACAAAAGAAATGATATTTAAGTAGATGGAGAGGTTGAGTAAGGATTTGACCGTATCCACTATTTAATTGATGAAATTGACAATTAATAAAAAAAAAGGTAAAATGTTATGCGTATAATAATAATTTGGATTAAGATATTTTACCTATCTCTATATATTCCTCTATTTCCTTGTATTACACGTTCTTGTTGCCATATAAAATTTCGTCGATGGTATCTCCTAACTAAAAGATCCATGGCTAATTTTAAAACAGTGCACGTAGGGGATCTTGGTGAGATTGTCTTATCGAAATTATCTGTCTGAAGACCAGATGACCATTCATCATCAGTAGACCGAGCCTCTTCTTGTATTGTGTCAATATTAGCCTAGTAAAATCAATGAAATTTTTACAAATGATCATACAATTATAAGCCTAAATTAAATTGTAATACTTACCCATTGAATTGTCAAATCTACACCAGGATAAACATTAAGATGAATTTCATTCTCAAGAAGTATTACATTGGTCATTACGCGCGCTTCCTTAACTAACTAAATAATTGAACAAATCAAGAACATTTAATTTAATTAATTGTACTCTTAAAACAATGTGCCTTGTTTTAAAGACGGAATAAAATAAAACTGGATCGCATATGTTTTATATTGTTAAACATACTTGATCAAACAATCCTTCTTCAAAGACAGCTTTTTGTGCAGTTACAAGTTGTTGATGAATATTCGAACCTTCGATGGATTCAAAATGAAGTACTAAAACGATTCTTAGTAAGTATGAAAGTTTTCATTTCTTAGTTTTGTAATATAAAAAATAAATCATTCGTACGTGAATTTTCTTGTACATGCGGTTTATCACCACCTGGAGCCTTAAAACTTTTATGTAAACGCAATTTAACTGATCTTTTTGCTTTTTGAGGCAGTGAAATTGCAATTTGTTTTTCGTCTGGTGACCTCAAAATTTGTGCTGTTTGAGTATTTTCCGCGTGACGAGATGCACCTAAATAGAGCATAACAAATGAGCTATACATTAGATTAAATACGACACAAAATCGTTCTGATATGTAATAAGACATACCTACCCATCTGATACCCATAGTTAACAAAAATCTGAAGGCCTGTATTTTTTTCTTTACTACCACGACATAAAGTCCAATGATGCTCACGTAAAGATACTGCTTCATTCCAGAATGTTCGTTCTTTTTCAACAATGTTGTTTAGTTTAACTGCCGCTGATGATATAATTCCAGCTGCATGTTTAAGTTGCTATTTTAAAAAATTACGATTAAATAATGAAAAATTGAATTAAACGAAAATGAAAATAAAATGAAAATATCAAATACCCTGCGTTTCATTCCCAACATCAATTTGACATTCTGAATTTGTGTTGCTTTACTTGGTTGGGAATAGGCATGATAAGTATTTTGTATCATACCGGACGGGATCGGTAATGGATTTGTCGGTACGAAGTTTGCTCGAGTATCGGATAAAATTAAATTCAAAACATCAATTCCTATGCCAAATTCATTATGTGATGTTCTGTTAAAATAGGATTTAGGGCCCAAATTAATACGTATTGTTCGTAATCCTTTTGATGTTTGGATTTTTTTTTTAATTAAATAAAATCTATAAAGATTATACAATAAAAAATATTCACGCAACAGCAGCCCCGATGGAATTCTTCATGAAAACGAGATTAGTGGCTTTCTTATCATCTGATTTTGCTTCTTTCTTTCCCAAATTTTGACCCCTTTCCAATGATTCAATGGTCAAACTACGAAAGTCTCGTTCCTCCCATAACTTTTTTACTTGTTTTGCAAGTCTTTCAGTTGGTGTCTGTTTACTAAACAAGTAACAATGATTTGTGATTAAGTTTTGAGGAAGAAAAGATATACTGTTGAATAACGAAACTGATAAATACATACGGTTCATTTTCTGTTCCAGGTTCAATCAAAATCTTGCCTATTTTCCTATCCATTTTGGTTTTTCAGAAAAGAAAATTTGACAGATAATTTATCGCCACTTAATTATCGGCGCGGAAAATTTTTTGACTGGAGAACAAGTTGAATTTTTACATTTCTTAGTAAATCAGGTACACAATAGCATAAATATATTTACATGTATCATATATCATTTTGATTGGTGTCCAAATCTTGCAGCATTTTATTATTAAGGTATAATTATGAATCGTAAGTATAATAATCGCAACCAAAAAAATAATGCTGGAGGTAACCGAGGACAGAAAGGACATGATAGAAGTAAGAATTATGATCCTCTAATAATTTATATCAGGAGGAACGAATTATATCTTAGTTGACTGATACTTGTATTCTTTTAGGAGATAAAAATTGGAAAGGTAATGAGACGCGTAGTTCTAGTATTATAATGGATACTTCAATTGCAACAGATCCCGATGAAGCTGCAAGACGCGCAAGTCGCGCTCAACGTTTTAGTGAATTCTTAGAACCTCAACAATTGGTACGAACAGAATTTTATTGTGCAATTCTTTAGAAACATTGTTGATTAATTATAATTATTCAGGTTGGGGCAAAGGTTGATGCAAAAATTGGAGGCGATGTTAAAAGACCTTCGGTTTGGAATGGGGTAAAATCTATTACCTCTTCAAAAAAGTCCGATGAAGTCCCATCTTATACAATGGAAGATGTAGAATGGTTTTTGGGAGCACTATGGTATGCTTGGAGAGTATCAAAGCTTATTTCAAATTCTCCCTCGATTCCTGAGCGAAGGAAACGAGCTCAAGATTTTTTTATCGACAGTTCTCCTCCAGTTTCTTTATTTGATTTAAGATGTGGAAAACATTTGAACACTGTAGACGATTCAGTAGACGAAGAAATAGACAATAAGCTAAGTTCGTTGATTGATGAGATGAGTTTGAGTGCTAAGGTTGATTAACTTTGGGAATCGCTTTAAGGATGTATTTTATTTATGAATGTATTATATAGGTCAATTCAGAGGATACAATCTTAATATCTGTAACAACTTTTTTTTTCTTTGTTTATTTTAAATCTTGTAATTATTAGATTTTTGTAACAATGATAATTTTTTTTTTTCTACATGTTATCGTTAATCTTTTGAATAAAATTTGTTCAGGGTTGTTTTTTGGGTGAAAAGGTTATTATTCATCAATAATTTTCGACGCCGCTTTTCTTAACCTATTCATAATGGCTAAACCTTCATTTTTCTCAGGGATCCCCTCGACAATTATACAATCTACGTTACGTTCATCCAAATATCTCAAACCCTTAAATAATTCCTTTGCAATTTGTTCGGGATGCGTCGAATCACCCAATGTGTATTCTATTATCCTAATTGTTCCTTGCGATATTGATTTCACATTCGAATGCACACGATCATCATTAGATATAATTTTCACATTCTTTCTTTCATTCTCTTCATTTGAGGTAATATAGGAAGTTCTTGTGGCTAGAATTCCAATAGTTTTTTCGCCATTTTCTTCTATTTGTCTTATTTCTCTTTTCATTATATCACGGGATTTATGCTTATCGTTGACGTCCACTAAAATAACTTGAGCATCAGGAGAATAATGTCGATATTTCATTCCTGGTGTAGTTGGAACCATTTCAAGTTTTTTATCAACGAAATCTTTATTGTAAACTTTAAGATTTTCCATTCCTGGCATTCTTCTTAATGATTCAAAAGTAATTCCACCAGGTCGTAATATAACCGGTGCTTGAGGCCCTATTGCATCAAAAACAGTAGATTCAACTCCGTGATTACATTGCCCTCCATCAATTATCAATGATATCTTACCATTTAGATCCATTAATACATGAGATGCTAAAGTAGGTGATGGTCTTCCTGAAGCATTCGCTGAAGGCGCTGCTAAGGGGAATCCACATAACGATATTAAAGCTCTCGTAATTGGATGTGAAGGAAATCTCATTGCTACCGTTGATTGGTTACAAGTTACTTCTGAAGGTATTAGTAAAGATTTGGGTAATAAAATAGTTAAAGGACCTGGCCAAAAGGTTTTAATAATTTGTTCATAAATCAATGGAATTTCACCAACATTATTATTTTCTTTTTGTGGCAATAATGATCTTAACATTTTTAATGAAGAAACATGTACAATTAATGGATTATCTGAAGGTCTATCTTTTACCGAATAAATTTTTTTTATTGAAATGGGAGATAAAGCATTTGAGGCTAAGCCGTAAACTGTTTCGGTTGGCATGGCTATTACTTGATCTTCAGAAAGCAATTTTGCTGCCTCTTTAAGAATCGATAAAGTAATTGGATCCGTAAAATGAACTTGTGGATCTTCAATATCGCCTGAAGAAAATTGTATCGTTGACGGATCTATGGTTTTTACTCGTGTAATCATCGAAGATAGACATTTACCTGGAACCGTGAAGTTTGAGAATGAACGGAAATGAAAACTAAAGTAACGAGAAAAAAACATCAAGAAAAAAAATAATTTTAGATGGATTGGTCGATCACTTAATTTAGATGACCAATCGCATCCTGGTTTTTTTACAAAGTTGTAAAAAATCAAAAAAAATTTATTATTTTTTGATCAAAACATTCCTTGTTCCAGTTTAATCCTACTGAAGAAAAACGTATTTAGAGATGTCAGATCATTCTGACGAATTCTTTTTGCCTCCTTCCATTAAACAAATTGTCAAAGATCACGTATCAAAGATAAGAAATCCAGGTCACACCTCTAAAAATAAGAGGAAACCACAATTTAGGCTCAGGTTTGATTCGAATATACTTAGAGTTATTTATCAGAGAGCTGCAAAAGAAGCAGCACGACGTGCTCGAGAAATGTTTAAGATTAAAATTACGGAGGTGAGAAGTTCTCGAGTGAGAAATGAATGCACATATACCGAATCATATGTGGATAGCGATGAAGAGGACGAGAGGATCGTCCAGCTCTTGAAAAAGATCAAGAGAAAATATAAGAACGAAAAAAGCAATGCCTTACCAAAGAAACAACTTATCGCGGGGCCAATTGATTTGACTGGTGATGACGTAGAAATTGAAAATACTGCGCCAATAATAGATCTTACTGATGAAACTTTTGTCGATCGTCCAAAATTTGGTAGAGAAATCCGACTAGTCAAAAGAGCCAACAGAGGTAGCAATTCTTCGGAGGCTTCTGGTAATAAAACGATGCATTTTGAACCTCGGGAAGGAAATATAAAAACCCTAAATAATGGTAATTTTCAATAAGTTTGTACTTGTTAATTCAGCATGCATTCATAAAATTGTATTTAACAATTTTTTTTAGGAAAAAAACGAAAGCTTAATGTTATTTTAGAAGAAAATAAAGAGAGGTCTGGTGAACTAGTTCCTTCTTTAGGTGATTAATATTAATTATTATAAATTGATGTATGTTTTTAACGTCTTAATTAAAATTAAATTCTTTCATAGGAACGTTTACTGGGATTTCAAAGGCACCCAAGGAAATTTTATATAATGCGTATGGAAGAACGGCTGATAAATCTAATACTCACAAAATCATTGTTGGAGAAGATGATGTTATTTCGTTCGAGTCAAGCGTTCAACCACAAGAGCATCTTAAAACAAGCGAGTAAGTCCGTTTCGATTGTATTTTCAATAAAATTCTAAAATTTAATAATATTTACTAATAACAAATATTATGGCCCTAACTTGAAAAGATATGTCATTGCTATTTATAATAAATATTCGAATACGTTGACCTTTCAATGTGTAAATGAAATAGATTTAGTTCCTGTTTCGAAACGTTTGAAAGCTGAACAACCAGAAGAACCAAAACCGATTCAAGACGTAAAATATTAAATTGTATTCACTTTCGCATTTTCTTATTTAATAATTTTGCTTATTTATTTACATACAATTTAAATAGTATTTTACAGCAAAGACGGCTCTCGATAAAGAGTTCGGTTCCAAGAAAGTTCGGTCAAAAATTTCCGCGCGAGAGAGAGGACAAATCGACATATCACAAGTTCGCGATCTTGATAAAATTGCTGCAGGGGTTGAAGAAAAAGTCAAGAGCAAGCCTGTCAATGGTTGGTGTTGATTTGCCTTTATAATTTAATATTCAATATTTTTTAATCGGTTCACGTCTTGTGTTTTAACAGAGGAACAGAAGAAGGAAGACAGGATTATTCCTCCATATGATGAAACAACGACAGATCCCTCTAAGATCTATAATTGGGAGAACATCATTACTCCAGCGGAACTAGCCGCAATAGATATTCATGCCTTACTCCTAGCGAAGACCGAAACAGATAGAATAGCACTTTTGCCATATCCGTATGTGATATTAATTGTTAATGTCTTATACAGATAAGTGTAATCAATCTAATCTCGATATAATCTTTTCTCATTTTTTTTTTTAATAGAGAATCAAATTACGTCAAATCGCGTCTTTTACCTTCGTTGACGGCTAAAAAAGTGAACCATAAGCGTATTAAAACACTCTTATACATCAACTATCTGATGGCTTTCCGATCACACGCTTTCGACAATGTACAAAGCCGTCAACGGATGGCCGAAAAACTGAGAAGTCCTCCAAATATTATTTTGGAAAAACTATATGAGCGTTTCGTCTATCGTGCTTTTAAGAAGATCGGAGGAAATGAACGGTAATTTTTATTTGTTTTTCAATTTAGATATAAATATATTTATCTTGATAATTTTTTTTCACTAGTTTAAAATTCACCGAGAGAAATGAACAGAAATTGACCTGTTATATGTTGGTTCTGTGTTTGATACTCGACAAATATCATGTGGATCCCATGCCAATAAGCGAAGATTTGCGTACTACAACAAATAAGTAGGTGTTCAAATCACTTTACTGAAATAATACGATCGTTATTAATTTAATTTCTTTATTTGTTTAGACTTAATAATTTGTTCAAGTGTATTGGCTGTTCTATTCAGAACTTGAGTAAGAAAGAAATAAATGAACTCGGAATAAATACGCTTGGCGCGCAACCTAAACGTGCTGTGTTGACCGCGCCTATAAAGTTTCCTCAACCCAAAAAAAGATCGAGTAAAAGAACTAGCTAAAAAAAATACACTCGAAATTTCTGATTTTCGATTCATTTTCATTTTTATTTTTATTTTTATTTCTATTTACCATCCTTTCTCGAAGTGGAAAAATACCCACTTGTAAATATATCATTATTTCCTTTTGAATAGGATTAGATTTTAGTTTAATGCTTGAGTGAATAATTTTTTCACCAAAGAAAATAGCAATAATATTAATACAATACATAAATTAATAAAGAATACCGATCAAAAAAAATTTTTTTTATGTTTTAAATTTGGAAATATACAAAAGCTTAAAAGCTTTTAAGTAAAAAGAAAAAATACCACTATAATTAAATTAATGCCGGAAATCAGCTTTATTTAACACGTAAAAACATTACTTCTATGGTTTATTCACCCATCTTTTTTTGATTTTATGATTTCGACGCTATTTCTTTTTATTATTATTATTATTTTCATATCAAGACTTATCAAATTTTCATAGGTGTTGGTGCATTACCACTATTTTTTGTGATCTCTAGCCTATATCATCAGACAACATCATAAATTCGTTAATATGATGGAATTGTATTTTTATTTTTTTTTTTAAAAAAAAAAAAAAAAAAAAAAACGCGAGTATTAAAAAAAAAGCATTCGAATTGAATTGACTGACCTAAGTTGTTTAGAAAAATCATCTTCAACATCCTCATCATCCCAATTGTCTTCCCATAAATGAGTTTCTTGATCTTCTTCTGTTTCATTCCAATCTAATGTATCAAGTGCAAAAATGAAGGGACCAAATTTGAATTAATGCCAATGGAATAGTTAAATTCTTTATTAAATTCCATAAACAATTTCTCAAACTCTAAATTGCAAATTCCTCAAACTTAAAGCGTACGACGTACGTTACAATAACTATGTCCAAATTACAGGCTCTATCTTAGCTCAATACACGTATATTTTTAACGATGATCCACAATTTCAATTCTAGTAATGATTTAAATAAACTGCATACCTTCAGAAGCAAATTCTTCAAATTCGTCGTCTTCTTCTAAAGCACCAAGTTGCGGTATCGTTTCTTTTTGCGTTGGGGTTTGTTGCTGCTGTTGTTGTTTATCACCACTAGCATTATCGGTTTGTTGTGGTGTTTTTGAAGAAGAACTTGGTTGATTTGAAGACATTATGGATATTCTTTTGGGGAAAAAAAAATTTGTGGAAAAAAAATTTTACGTAAAAAAGCTTGCGTAATATAAAAGCTATTTATTA
This sequence comes from Funneliformis geosporum, assembly GCA_946474995.1. Classification (NCBI taxonomy): domain Eukaryota; kingdom Fungi; phylum Glomeromycota; class Glomeromycetes; order Glomerales; family Glomeraceae; genus Funneliformis; species Funneliformis geosporum. The sequence continues at coordinate 53,244 of CAMKVN010000005.1, forward strand.
TCGCGTGATGATTTATCACGTGATGCGTGTGACACGAGAGACAAGTGATGTGATGGTTGATGGAACATATTTTAAATAATTCGACGATCCAATTAGTCTGAAATTTATGTTCGATCAAATGTAATTTTTTAAATGACAAAAATTTGCAAATCGAAATTACCAACGATGACGTAGAATCACATTATTAAAACGTATATAAAGTAGTATGGTTTTCAAAGCTTTTTTCACTTTTATTTAAAATGTGGTTTCAAAAAACTATCAATTTAAAATCCAAATCTCGTGGATGTCATTTAATCACCAATGAAATCGAGAAACAAATTCCCGACATTCAAAATTTGAAGATAGGAATGGCCAATATTTTTAGTAAGATTTTTTTTTTTTTTATCTTGAAAATGATTAATTATAACCTGAAATTTTGTTCCTTCTTTAAATGCAAAGTTAAACATACTTCCGCTTCACTTTGTTTAAATGAGAATGTTGACCCGGATGTAAGGACAGACATGGAGATGGCATTAAACAAAATTGTCCCTGAAAATTTCCCATACATTCATACCGCCGAAGGATCCGACGATATGGTAAATTTTTATCGATCATCGTCTCTTCGGTGTAATCACCAAATTTTAAAATTTTTTTGTTTCTTTTCTTTTTTTCTTGTTTCTTTTGGTTATTTTTGATCAAATTGCAGCCTGCACACATTAAAAGTGCTCTGTTTGGTGCTTCTTTGAACATACCCATTTCAAATAGTAAATTAAATCTTGGTACTTGGCAAGGGTAAATTACATTCAACACACCTTTTTTTTGGATGATTTCCGTATCATTCTTTAATCATCTCTTTTCCAAATTTTCTTTCCAAGCATTTGGTTATGCGAACATAGAAATTACGCATCCGGAAGAACAGTTGTCGTAACCTTAAATGGCGAAAAAAAGGTTTAATATAGAAAATCTCGTAACCAGGATATATTTTAAAATAATTTTTTTTTGGACTATGGAATAAATTCATATGAAATATAAAATAATTCGTATTTATTTCAAAAAAAAAACAATTCGCTAATAATTAATGCGCAAAAAGATAACGTAATTTGTGGTCAATAGTTAAAATGGATTTGTTCATTTAATTGAAAAAAAAAAGATTTTAATCCTTTGATTAGATGTTAAGAAATAACGTAAGCGATATTTTAAATAATTCTTTGCCCCGACCTTGGATTTTGAAAGGGACAGTAACATTTATTTTATCATTGATTTTATCAAATTTAAAAGAAAAGTTATCCTCGCGTTACACGGGAAACTGATCAGCTGTTACATTCAAAGGAGGTTGGTTTACAATCATTTCTTAATTAGGTCCTCCAAGACTTTCGTAAAATCAAAGTACATCTTATACTTATTGATACTTATTGGAAGAATGATGATGTTGTGTCAAGAAATTGTACTATATCTAAATCTATTCTCGTCAAGATTTACAGGGATCAAGTACTTTTTTATACGGTCCCGCGAAAATGCGCAGAAGCAATGCAAAATTTAATGAAACATAAATAGAATCTTCTTGTTTGTATGCCTAATATAAAATATAAATGCTTTCAACTTTGTTATAAATCTTTACACCTATCTACAATAGTTTTTTTTTTTTTTTTTGATTTAAGAAAAATAAAATGCAAAGTTTTGTTTTTTTCACGTAGAATGCTCGTTGAAGAATTCTTTTTCATTTAATTGGTTTTATAATCCTGTTTAATACTATACCAAACCATCTTGGCATAAGTTTTTTCACCCTTTCATAATCCAACTCAATCATAGAATCATCGACATCAGAAAAATATAAATTATGTGTACTTTGACACATTAAATGCCTAGTCATCTCAGTGTAATTATAAGATTTTCTGCCGGAACCCCAACATAATTTACACTTGAATAATCGAGCGTATTCATTGCATTGTGTCAAAAGCGAAATGCATCCCTCGATTGTTGAAAAAGGCCCATAACGTCTATGTCGTTTGTTCCTTAAATATTCACGAGCTTCATTCCTTATTTGTCGAACCACATCGTCAACGTCGTTTATCACCTCTGGAGGTTTAATGAAAGACGGACACCATTCAAGACAATCTAGCACTGGTTCATTTAAAAAAATCCCACTTTTTGAATCCTTTATATCAGATAGTCTTCTATAAGAAGTGACCAATTGAATTATCCTACGTATAATTAACCTTCGATTTTGATTTTGAATTGTTAAAAGATTATTTTTCTTCCAATCATCATAATCATTTTTTATCCTTTCATATAAATTCGGCCAAGGATCCGTATCCATAAAAGGCATTCTCAATGAATCATTAGCCTTTTTATATGAAGGTTGAATCAAAATTGTTCGATTAAAGTAAATTTTGTTACCGAATTCATCAGTTGTATCTACAAGACTTTGAACGGTTTTACGTAAAACCTCTTGTTTTTCTTTAAGCAACCATGTTAATCTTTGCTTATCATTTTCCCCTCGCTTTGCTGAATCTTCGATCTTGCCTTGTGCGATTATTTGTTTTTTAAAAATCCAATCTCCAAGTTCTTCCGGTGGTATCGAAAGACATTCTCGTAGAGTCTTTTCGAGGTCTGAAGTCAGGTATACGTTCTTTACAATATTTACATTGGATTGCATCGAACTTAAATTTTCATGGGGTAAAACAAGGGTGATGTCAATGGGATCTTTAGCCCATGCAGGGATGTTATCAGGAGCTCTGTTTAGTGAAAAAAAAAGGGAAAAAAGAAGTTAGGGATACGCCTTTTTGGGGGGGATAAAACTAAAGCAAGGAGAAAACTTGATCATTCTTTTTTTTTTTTTTTTTTTTCCATTTCATCTTACTAACATCTTAATCCTTCTACGAAAACATGGTCGACATAGTCTAAGACGAAAAGCCCAATATATATCTGGTATTTCCTGATCACTTTTACATATTTGACATTTCCTTTCAACCATGGATAATTTAATAAATGAAATTTCATCCATTCCTTCAGGTGGATCTAATTTCATGTATTCTTCGAATTTTGTTCTTGAAGTACGCCAGATACTTTGTGTTATATGTGAAGTTGTAGAGTGCAACCAATAATGAAATTGTCGACATACACCCATTAAGGGGAATAAGTCAACGAAAGGTAAATGACAACATATTTCAATGAATATGTCAACTGGCATATGAATTAATGTAGGGCATGCGCCCGTTAAGGGTTTTAGAGAAAGCATAGACGACGATGATGAATGTGGATCATTAAAACTTTCCATGTTTTATTTCGTAATTTTTACGATGTAATAAAAATATATATTATAAAGATATTTGATAAAAATGTAAAAAAAAGAGAATTTGGCAGGAGGGAAAAAAATTGGGATATCAAAATTTACTGTACATTAGATTGTTATATATAATAATAAAATGTTGTAATCAATATGTCACGAAAAAGTATATTAAATAATGACATGTCTAGATTTTTCCAAAATGCCGAAAAAAAACGGATACTAATTTCCACGAAAGAGAATGGAAAAAAAATTTTTTTTTTCTATTATAAAACTAAATGGATTATAATATAATAAGCGAGAACATGTGAACGATGGAATATGAAAAAGGGTTCATTTACGTAATCACATGATCAAGTATATTTGTTTCAATTGTTTAAAAGTAACCCATAAAATTTTGGGGCTTACTAGAGGATTATTTCAAAGTTAAAACACGTAGATTCGGTCGTGTTACAAATAATAAAGCACCAGTTACCAATTTAGGAATCCCAACAAAAGGTTTTCATTGTTCAGCGGAATCAGTACAACAGATTTTCTCCAAAATATACACATTCACGATAATCGTGGAGTTTGAAATATGTCAAATATTTTTCTAATAAACGAGAATTTGAACAAGATTCTTTGTATGTGGAAGATCTTTTTGTGCCTGTGAGATTTGCTAATATTTTTTTTCTTTTTTATTACAAATAAGAACAGATTGGTTGAACAAATTATAAATTCCTTTTATGAATCGGTAATTATCCATTCATTGGTTTATAAAGCATACTATGATATCCATCATCAATACAAAATTGGATGTCCTTTTCGATATTCTAGTTTTGTTCTTAATTTTGGGTAATGAGAATTTGTTTCTTTTTTGAAGGAGAAACGCGGCACATGTTAATTTTCAACTTGCATTTTTGAGGTTTCACCAACAATCTTCAATTAACAGTTTAAATTTTTTTATTACGGTATAATCATTTTATATGCAAAAAAATATATATATAGAAACGAAAATATATTTAAAATTGATAAGGGATGTTGATAATGAATTTTTACTAAATTATGATATTGGGAAGATATGAATGTATGATAAATTTAAATGAAACTTATCTAATTATTATTATTAATTTTATTGTTATTATTATTTCCTCCACGAATAAAGTGTCGAGGAATGTTTGAAATTACTTTTTGAAATTACTTTTTATTAATAGGGGGAAGGTTAACTAGCGTGAGAAATAACTTCAACCATACGATGATCAACCACCATCGATCGATTTTTTGAATGTTTAATGAGATAATACTGAAAGAGCTCTCCATTGGCTGTATTTGCTTTAACAAAGAAATCAAAGAAATCCCCTATAATAGGTATAAAGCCAATCTTTTTTGAAAAAAAGAAAAGGATTAACATAAAAAAAATAGTGGGGATAAAAATCATAAAACTATAAATTATTCTTACCATAGCATCCTTTACAACATTCCAAGTCATCTTACTAAGCATTTCTACCAGATCTCGGTTTTGAAATTGAGAATCTTCCGCAGTTCGTTTAGCCGATTTGATTAACATTAATGATAACCAAACTCCCAAGAAATCGCCTATTACAGGTACCAGCCCTTTAATAGAAGAAATAAAAACCAAAATTAATTTAAATTCAAATAAACAATTGATTTTACTGTAAAAAAAAAAAATGTTTACTATACTTACCGAGAATAGGATCTAAACCGAAACCACAACAACAATTATAATCATACCTATATGCAATTTTTTTAAATGTTTCCAAAGATTTAGTTTCTTTATCAGTTAAACCAATTGGAATCCTCCATCTGTTTATCTTTTCTTTTCCATTCACTTTAATCAAGTATTTGGGGATGTCAACATCCTCTTGTGGTGGTGAAGACATCAAAATACCCATCGTATTTATTTAATTGAGTTTTATGAAGGGAATTTAAAAAATCAATGATGTGAGGGAAAAAGAAAAAAACTAAAACAAAACAAAAAGCTTGCAATTGAAATAAAAAATTTTCAACCTTCAAAAGGTTTTATATAATTTTTTTGATGCACCATATGACGCACATGTGATGAATGCAGCAGTTACACATTAATATAACAATGAAACTTGATTGTTTTCTCTGAAACGAGTTTTAAAAATTTTAAATCATTGCCCAAGCAAATTCGACTGGGCTGAATCTTAACGCCAACTCATTTTAGTGTTGGTACAATTCTTATGACTAATCCATTTTTTACCAAAATTAAGAGCTCGTGATGATTTAGCTCGGTGATAATTTATTTGGCAAAGAAAAACGAAAACAATACTTGAGGATCATTTCATGAAATTTTGAATCTTTATTTAAAAAAATTTCGATTGTAGTTGTAAACAAAGAAATATTCGAGAATAGACCAATGACCCCCGAGAAGAAAGAATCCTAAACTCAAAAATCCCTTGCTGTTGTTTCTAATCGTTTCAAAACGGAAAAACGTGAATGGAATGAAAAACAAGAATTTTATTTTAGGATAAACGAGAATTATTTTTAGCCCCTTTTTTTACTTCAAAAATTTAAGCCATTCCCAAAGCATTTTTTGAATTTTCTTGTAAACTTTAAATTTGCTTAATAATCCTGTGGCTTATTAAAAATAGTAAATTTTTTAATAAACAAAAATCTCCCATTCCGGATTGAAATGTTCGCATGAGAAGGGGAAATACAAACAAATGTCCCACGAAACCACGAAAAATTCAATTTAGCCATAATGAAATATTAGTTATAGCGGTTCAAAAGCCACAACAAAGGACCGCAATGCAAAAAAAAACATTTTTCTAGATGAAGCCACAAATGAAAAAATTCTTGGCTTTTTTTTTGTTTGATTGATACAATATAGACATTTTATTCAAATATGGTAAACATTTAATATCCTAAATGTGATTGGTTCTTGCTTCATATCCCCAAGATTACAAAAAAATTGTTTTTTGTCATTTTTAATGTACAAACAAAAAAACCCTTTCGAGGTGATAAGGGGAAACCAAATAAATAACAAAAGTTCATTTCCTTTTAAGAAACGAAAGTAATTGTTTTCATCATTGAAAAGATAAGGTTGTAGATCATTATCTTTTGTAAATTCTCCTTTTAACACCCCCATTTTTCGCACAAAAAAAACTTTAAATGAGAGAAAATAATAATTGATATTCTACAAGAATTACTGTATATCGTAATCCAATGCACAAGACGAAAATATACAATAAGTTAATTAGTTATTGTTTACAAAATAAAAAAATAAAAGTATCAAGCGAAATCCTTATTGGTTCACAAGTACATTCCACGTGACATTTATTAAAATCATGTTAAATTTGTACAATAAAATAATTCTAGAAAACTCAATTCATTGGCCGTTTTCTTAACATGCATTTATTAAAAAACAATTTCGTTTTATTTACATGTCACCAATAAAACACCGCTGAACATTTCAAGCAGAGCAACAATTATATTTCATTATTAATAAAACTAAACAAAATCATCGAAAATGGAATCCTTTTTTTGGAACTTTTTTTTTTTTTACAATTACTTTCTTTTTTCCTTCTCCTTATGACCATTTAAAAAATCTGGTCGCCTTTTCAAGATATATATATATATATATAAATTTTATACACTCTCGCATATTTATAACTTTGGCCAAGGGTTTCTTTTTCTTTTAAAAAAAAAAGAGTTTTTGGTTTCATGCGCTCATCGACAACTCATTGGGCAACCTAAAGAGTTCTATTAAACAAAAAAAAAAATAATAAATAAAAAAAATGGCCTCGATGATCGCTATTTTTCGACATTCTTTTATATTTAGACAAACCGTTTTCACTATCCCGTTTCGCATAATAATTTCTTTATTTGATCTAATATTTCATGAATTTGATAAATTTTTGGGAATAAAGTTTAAAGATGAAACCATAAGTGTTAAAACAAACAAACAAATAAATTATAACATTTATAATTCCACACTTGATAATTCTTGTTCTTATGATTTAGACGATATAATTGGAACCAATTATAGGAAACGGAATCCAAAGCAAAAATTTTCAAGTAAACCTCCAAATAGTTATTCAGTTGAGTTAGATTATGGTCTTAGTTTATTTAAAAAGCAATGTCCTAATTCAACAAGGAGGATGGATTCATTGGAACATCAATCGGAATCTCAACAAATATTTGCTAACGTTTCAAATTCGTGTCTAAATACTGATGCTAATAATCCAAATATAATAGAACAAAATTGTTCAACGGTTTCATCATTCATGTCTAATATCGTAAAAGAATTAAACATCTCAACGGATTCCTCTCAAGAGAATGACGCTCAAACCGCGTCTATCGATTCGGAACAAAATTACAACCCGGTAATAACTTCAAATTTATCGAGTGTGTCAGAAATAAAAGGTGACGAGAAATGTGATGACACGCTCACGAATACATTCGATGAAAACGAAGAGTCAAGAACCGCGACACCGGACACTGATGACAACGAACTGCGGCAAAGTTCCCTGTCGACTACTGCGCCTGCAACACCCGTTGCGAAAGAAGAATGTGATGAGCAGATTTTCACGAAAGATCTTATCGTGATTAACGATGCCATTACTCCTTCAAGTGAAAATTGCGTTGCGAAAGTATCATTCAAAGAAATAGCTATTACTATGTTATCATCGAAAGACACCCACTTGAAACGCGCTGCGCCACTTGTTCCGCCATCTTTCAACGCGAGCATTCCCATAGATATATTTATCGAAGTATGCTATCACCTTTCTCCGGCATCTCTATTTTCTCTGATGTGCGTTTGCAAACAATTTCGTTTCTGGTTAAATTCATCCGCTTCATACGTGACGCAAGATATATGGCGCACTTCAAGGATGAAATATCTTGAAAGGATAAAGTTACGACCGCCAATTGGGATGGAAGAATCAACATACATCAAGTTAACGATGTTAGAACGAGGATGCCAATTCTGTGGGACAAGAAAAGAAACGCCTAAAGTATATTGGGCTTTTCGGGTAAGATCTTGTCGAGAATGTCTTAGGAAACGAATAATAAGGTATGTAATCAATCATATGGGAGTTTTATTTGTTTTGTTTTTTTAAAAGAAATGATTAGTTCATGATTAATCAACCGTTTTTAATTTTAACATCATTTTAATAGTTCAGAAAACCTTCCGAAATGGGCAAAGTTACCTATTGATATCACAATGCTTGTACCATATGAACGTATTAACGCGTTTGACTCAAATTTGAACGGAAAGATCACCGTATATTGGAGTACACATTTAGAACAAGGGCGTCGGGAATGTATGTCAAATCCACTAAAACAGCGTAGTGCGTGGATACAAAAGAAGAAACTTTGGGTTGCAGAATTGCTCAATGAGGTTGAAAAACGGGAAAGGATTGATGAATTATGTTTTAAAAAACAATCCTTAGATGATGAAAGGATATTTAGAACCCTTTTAGACGAATTCCGTCAGATCAAGGATGAAAAAGGACAACAAAAATATCTTGATAAATATATTTTTCAATTACCCGCCTATCTTGAAGCTCAGGATACCTGGAAGATTCCATTCATGACACGTCCTTGGCCAACATTTATTGATAGATTAAAGATGGAGTATCCGACTGTTTTGAATAAGATGCATAGGCTTCAACAAATGACCGAAATGATGTTATCGCTTATCACGTCTTACGATACATTAGCATCAGATATTAAAACTTCACCGGATCAAGGTTATCAAATTTATTTAACAGATCCGGTTATAGATTGTATTCAATGGTGCCCATCATTTATAAATCCTCCGTATGTAAATAATGATGAGAACATTCCTTGGACCGAAGAATATTTGATCAAGGTCTTGATTCCAAAACTTCGTAGGGAAGCTCGACATTTATTAAAGAATCCAGAGATTAAGCGACCTGGACCGTTTACGAGTGTAAGGGGATGTATGTATCTCATTGAAAAAGAAGTTGAGGATAAAGATTTCTTCAAGTGTAGATTATGTTGGAAATCTACAAGAAAACTATACAATTATGATGGAATTTGCAGGCATTTGACAAGCGGAAGACACAGCATCGCTAGAATTGATGACGAACGAATGATTGAAGCTGATAGAGAAAAGGTCAAAAAACTTTTACCTGTTTGGTTTGCTAGGTTTCATTAAAAAAAATTGTAAAGGCATATATATAAATAATGAGATCTTTGTTTCCCCTACCCTTTCCTTTTTATTCCTTTGAGTGAGAAAAAAAAAAACTTTTTTTTTTCATTTATTGTTGTTTTTATAATTGAACATTAATTAATAATTTTTTTTTTAAAAAAAAAAAAATACATGAACAATTAATATAATAAATAATAAAAAAAAAAAAAAAAAAAACAAGTGATTGTTTATTTTTTTTTTTTGTAATTAATAAAAAAAATGTGTCATTTGTTGTTTTTATAAATAGGACTTTGTAATTTAACAGTTACGCTATAATAAGGAGATATAGTAAAATCATAACCACTCCACTTTGGTTGATGAGAAATTTCTAAATCTATCAATTCTTGAATCGACTTTTTTAATTGCTCTTCAATATCTAATTCGAATTTTTTTAATAACTCATAACCACTAATTCTAAAAGGCTCTAAAATTTTTTCAATTTGTTCAATATAAGGATCAATACCGATAATCCTTTTAACAACGACACTGCCAACATCATGATTATTATTTCTAACAGAAGAAGAATAAAAGAATATATTAATATAACTTCTTAAGTTCCAACTTGTTTCATAAATACAAGCTATTAAAGATTCTATAAAGTCTTGTAACATTTCCTCGTATTGATCTGATGTTGGAAATGAATTATGATGTAATACCGATGTCGATAATGGACAGGGGATTTGAAAAAAATCCATTTCGATTTTCAATTCTTGCTTTGTTATAGAACTGTTTGTTTCTAACCAAAGAATTTTACCAGTGCGATAATATTCCATTATATAATGAAACGCCTTTCCATTTCTGTCAAAGAAGTACTCGTTTCCATTAGGTCTAAGAAGTTCTTTATTTCTCTCCTGAAACATTGTGCCAAGTAACGTATCTGGATATGCGGTTAATGTTGTTCGATATGTCTCATACTACGAACAAAAAAAAAAAGTCAACAAAAAAAAAGTGAGAAAAATTATCCCGTGAAGAAAGGAGTTACCTTGATGCCGCCAACGTTCAAAATGATTCTTCCTTCTTCTATGTGAGAAGACATTGTTAAAAGTAAAAATTACGGGAAAAGAAGTTTGTTGATTCATTTTTTGAACCATAAGTTATTAAATTTTAATTTACAATGATTTTCGTACAACAAACATTGTCCAAATTGGCCTACCATCTTATCACAGTTACTGCTGCGGCTGGTAGTAAATTTTAAAAATATGAATCGATAAACTAACGCTAGATAAAATCAAAAAAAAATCATGCTTATGTTATTTAATTAAACCTGTTGAGAACAAGATTATCCCCATTATCGAAAGTTGGAAAATATATTTCAAAGATGTAATTATTTACTTAATTTACATGATATCGTAATTGATTTAAAACCCGATTTAGTCTAAATAGATTTGTTTTAGTTGTGTGATTTCAGACATCTTGATACATGAATTTCTCGCATTTTGAAAGAGAGGAAAATGGGAAAAATGGGTTCGTTCGTGGGTAACATCTCAAAGCGAGTTCGCACAATCGTTAAAAATGCAAATGAATTGTAAATTTCGATCATCCAACTAATTTAATTATTAAATCGAAATATCCGAGAAAAATAATCTTTTTTTATTATTATTAAGTTACAAATATTAGTATTTCTGGAATTACTGGCTGACTGTGATCAAATAAGGTCTTATTCAATGAATGTTGAAAAGAATATTGGTGTAACATTAATTAAACTATTTCTTTCTTCTTTGTCATCTTGAAAATACGCGCTTATGGTAGTACAAGAATTTATTGCGAGAAAAAACGGTTATTTTTAAGAATCGATGAGAAACTAATTATTGTTGTAAACAAGACATACAAGATTTCACAACATTTCGAGGTTTGACAGATATGTATGCCTTTACGCGTCCCAATGTTTTTTTACAAATTACGTGTGAATATTTAAAAAAGATTTACTTTATCTCAAACCAAAACGGTTTTATCGGTGTTCAAATGGTCATTGCTAATGATGTTTTTAGAAACATTGAAAGAAAACCTTGGCAAGGAAGTATATTCTTATCTTTGGCTGGTTTTTTTTTTTTCTTGCGAATTATGACACGTGTGATGAATCAATTAGTACTTTGGGCTTTCATATATATTCCTCTAATGAAATGATTAAATTAATGATATAACGAATTAGAATTGCACGATAAGATGAAAAACGGTTTTGGTAACGGATAAAACTTTTGAAATTTTAATTTACAATCAAAGAAGGTTTCGTTTTGTAATTTCATTTATTAAAAAAAAAAACTAAACATAAATTTTTTTGCCTTGCATCTGACCTTACCTTTTTTGATAAATGTTGAAAGACTTATTGTGGGTCAAAAAAAGGAATATAATTACATTTAAAAAACATTGATGGTACTACATCAGATTGGAAACAAAAAACGGTATTTAGAAGCGGAAAAAGATCAACATTATTATCAAATAAAATTTTACATAAGTTTTTGAAACAATGAACATTATTACAATGGGCAATTCCAAAAATAACGGTACGTTTTTGTAATAATACATGACCAGTTAATAACTTAGCATTTCAAGTTAATGCTTAATTTAAAATTCACTTTAGATTATCTAAATGCACCCGAATAGATTTTTTTGGTTTTTTCACGTATATATAAAAATGGTCTTTCTTTTTCTTCTAACATCGCTTGCTAAGCTTGCTTTTTACTTTTTACTTAGCAGACAAACTTAGAATAACGATAATTCCCTAAGCCCAAAGTTTGATATTTTGGCAAAACCCTTCAAATTCAATTTAATTAAATTCTATTTAATTTATCCGCAAAGACCATTCCTCTTTCATGGATCCTGAATACGTTAATCGTATTCAACCACCACCTATTCCTCCTGTTATCACCGCCATTGACCTTTTGCCAGCGAGAGCTTCGATGCGTGCTACAGACATTAATCATCTTAAAATAAAATACTTCAACGGAGAAAAGGCATATTATGTAGCTTGTAAAAGACAAAGAGACTTGCAGGGACTTGGTTCCTTGCCTCAAACTATTGTATCCCTCACAGCAAGCAAACTATGGAATTCCGAGCCCAAAAATGTCAAGCAAGCATATATTGATATGGCGCAACAAGCCTATGAAACATATCAGCAAAGATATATCGCATTATATCAAAGGAGAATTTAATATATTCCGTAATTGCTATATTTTTACTCATTCTTTTGTCATTTTGAAATAGTTATTCTTAAAGACTAAGCTTCATTTCTAATATGTTTAAAGTCGCTCTTTCTTTTTAACTTATGATATTGTATTGTATATATTTGTAAATTTCGTTCTTTATAACCGGGTGGATGTTTTCATACCTCTGAAAACTAACTTCATTTATTTATTTATTTCTTCAATAAATATCATGATTTAAAAATTGTTACGCGTATATGGATACAGAATGTTCCATTATTTTCATTGATTCATCCAATTATCAGAATATAAATATTTAATATGCTAAAGCGAATTAAGTTTATTGATCGTGATTTAAGGAATTTTTTTTAAAATTATATATGTAATAAAGATATATATATATATATATATAATAAATAAGTATTTCTCTTATAAATCTTGAAAAATATTATTATTTTTAAACGCGCAATAGAAAATCGAAAAAAAAAAATCTTTCTTGAACGAATTGATTTTGTTAGCGAATGGTACAAAGCGCGTGAGATCATATCATTTCGTGATCATCACCTCCTTAAAAAAGGGTGTGGCTAGTAATCAAATATTGATGGAACATTCAAAGAAAACAAACATTTGAAATAAGTTTTTTATGTAGTGTAAAACCGATGCGTCACTAAATAATAAAGATTTACCATTGTTCTACGAAATATTCTATTTATGTGCTCATAATGTTTATGTACTATTCATAACTTCCAAATTTATATAAATGTTTAATCCAACATTTTCAGGGGAGAGTATTTTTGTTGTTCTCAGGAGAAAGGTACCCATTACAAAAAGGTGAGTTAATTTCCAAAATCTTTTTTTTTTCATCCTTATCAAGTTAGTTCATTTCAGAACATTACGCATAATCTAAACCTTTGGCCGGAATTTATTTTCCATGATTTCCCCGATTTAAATACTGTTACACTACCTATCATTCACGAGTTCACAATCGGCAATATCTTTCTATAGTCGATTGTCAAAAAAATTTTACTACATCATCACATGATTGGTTCCTTCTTTTGGGAATTTAAACGCCATTTCTTTACTACGTAACATGAGACGAAGCAGTTTAACAACATGGTCTTTGCTGCACAACTTGGATACCTTAACTTGGGCCGGTCCTGTAAATTCATTCAAAGATAGCTTCCTTCTTATCATGATGACGAAATCTATTTAACGTACCATAACCTTTTAAGGCTAAGTGTTTAGTCATAAATTTACATCTCCTTTTCGAGTATAATAATTTTCGGTTTTAACTAAAAAAAGATAAAAACTGGAAAATATAGCAAAAATATTTTGTAAATAAAAATTTAAAATAAAATACCTGGTAAATAAAATAAAAATAATATTACGTTCTATAAATAGAAGAAAAAAATTTCTTAATTAGTTTATTTACTAAAAAAAAAAATCAATTTGTTAATTACAACACTCATCATTCTACATTATAAACTTGTATAATTTCTACAAGATTCTTTAATCAAACAATGATTTTCAGACAATCTTTTTATGAAACCGATGCAATAAAAATTTCCGAATCACCTCCTTCCCCCTTTTTAAAAAATACATTACCTCTAATTGGAGACAATGCCATTTGTAATTGCATCAATAAAATACGAAAAATACGTTTTAATACTTTGTCTCTGTTCAGAAATGTGAAACGAAAATGATCAATCACATGATTTTATGGGAATTCAGTGTAGGCACTTGCATTTAGCATGGTTCGTCCTACATTCGGACGAAACCATTTATTTATACCTGCATCATTAATCACGACATATTCTTTTAGATATGTTTACTTTTCTTGGATTCTGTGTCAATCGACAAGTTTTACTTATCGAATACAATATTTATAAAATTTACTGAAGATGTTACTGCGAAAAATAACATCTAATTTTTAAATTAATTTAATAGAATAATGGGAAGGTTCTTTTTTTTTTTAGTATCAAAATTTATTTAAATCTAACTTATTTGAGAATACAACTGATAAAAAAAGGAGAAAACGAAAAAATTATTACCAAATTAAAAAGATAAGGTAAAAAGTATATAATAGTCTGGTTTTATAATAAAAAAATTTCTGCTCTATAAAAGTTATAATAATTAATGTGATATAATAGAGAACTAAATAATATAAAATGTTTTGACCATGAAGATTGGTATTTACATAATAATGGGAGAAATGAGAAAATAAAGGGAGATTAATTATTCTTCTTTTTAAAAAAAAAAAGATTCTTAATTTACAACATAATTAACAGCAATTATAATGAATGTGTCATTCTATTAATAGAAACGTAACCACATCTTTATAAAATGCTCTTTTGAATTTATTTAGGCTTATTATATACAATTATTTTTCCTATATTTTTGGGGGTTTTTTCCTCTCTTCATAATTATAAAAGATAAAGATAAAGCATAAGTTTTCCTTTTTTGTTTTCGTAGTTATTTAAAAGATTATCGTCCTGTCAAAAAAAAAAAAAAGATTCCCTATATCTTACAGATAGATAAATATATCTATATATAAAGAATGGTTTCTTTTTTGTTTCTTTTTTTTTATATCAAAAAGTTCTTTATGTGCAGAAACAAGAGATTGAAATTTTGGAAGTAGAAATTAAAATCTCAAATTTTATCTTTAGATTCTTTCTGTTCCTTCTGTTCCTTCTGTTCGATTTTAATAGAGGATTTCTTTTCTTTATCAAGGTTACCAAATAAACGTATCCCCAATTGAGAAGAGAAACGAAGTAATTCGTCGATACTCATTTTAGACAAATTAACGGAATCAAGAGCGGACAAAGGAGAAGAACCGATTTTTTGAGTGGGAGTTGCAGCTTTAACAGTTTTATTAAGATCGTCAACCAAACTTTCGATTCTAGCAATTCTAGTGCTCAAACTATTAATATAATCATCACCTTGATCACATTTGTAACAATGATTCTCATTATTGACTTTACTTCTATAATAAGGAAAAGTGTTTACTCTTCTTGAGATTGCAAGTTGTCTTCTACCAACGTTATTTGAAGATGAACGTCTTGATTGTTCAGATTTCATGGATTGCACGGTGTTAGTTTTTGATTGCATTTCTTTATTTATGGTATAATGAGGATAAAAAAACTGATCACTTTTTGCAAAAAGAAAGATAAAAAAAAACTATTTCTTTTTTTTTAATTTTTGTAGATTTGGTTGATTTTTTTTTTTAACTGCAAAAGCTGTTTCGGTTTGATGAGTATTTATATTTTTTTTTTTTGGTTGTGTTGCACAAACATACATCATACTTGATATAAATAGATCGTCTTACTTTAAAAAAATATTATTGTGTAATTTTTTTTAAAATACTTTTATGATACCCCCTGTTTTTCTCGAAAAATCCAATAAATTTTTTTTTTGACCCGATATTGAATTCACGGCCTAACTATGAAAGTGCATGTGAAGCTGATTATTTGAACGGTTTGTTGATTTCCACTTTTGCAAGGAAATAATATGTAAGCTAAATAATTCATGTGTGTTTGCATCCAAAAATTTACAACAGATGTTTTGAAATATCTGACGGAGATAAACGGCGAAGCTTTTTTTAAGCTTGATTATCTAAGTGAAACTTTGATAAGTTCTGTCTTGGCATTCATTACTGTATTTATTTTTAAGTTCGTAATAGGATTAAAAACATATAAATCATGTTTATATTTATTTGCTTGGCAGTTTGAGAATCTCAAACTTGTTAAGAGAATCTTCTAGTTTCTTGAGATTGTCAGTAGTGTGGCTAATGGCTGATCTGCAATTTTGCCGTTCACGTGCGAATAGATTTTTGAATGATTCTAGGCTTTATCTAAAACAAGGAAATTCTTTCAAATTTCAAAACTTATTGTTTCCTCTGATGGGAAATTAAAATGTTTTACCTCCTTCTTTTTCGCTCGAATCCTAAAACTTTTTGATGTTAACTGAGATGATCGGTTCGGTTTTTTTTGCATGAGAAGCTTTGAAGCGCGTTGCGAAAAAATATAAAATATATCGCCACAACTGATTTCGGGTGACTAAATTTAGTATGTGCCCCGATCCTGAATAATCGTATGTGAACGATCTGCGGTGGCTTATTGATTCCTAATTGTGGCAATGTGATGATTGCGTTTCTTCTACATAATATAAGAATATAGCGAACAAAATGTATCTTTTTTAAAAAAAAACAATGAATCAATTACAACAATTAATTTCCAATTATAATAAAGTTTTAATTTGTAAAATAAAGCTCTTAAACGTTTATCATAATTTTTTTATAACAAGAATTGACGGTTTAATTAGGTTGGACAAAGTGATATAGTTGTCCCATAAGACAGGTGCGATTTCTTTTTATTACCGGTTTACGGGTAAATTTTGTCTGTTACAAATTTAACTTTATGTTCTGTGTCTAAGTAAGGAAATTACATTGAGAATGGCTTAGAGTAACATTTGCTTTTTTTAATGATGTAAATCTTTTGATGGATCGTACGAAAATTATTTGTGGAAATTTGCATTACTTTGCCACCAGTTGAGCCTTTATTTTTACTAGAACAATTAATTGACAATGAAAAAAAAAACGTACATCAATCAATTCAAGTGAGAATCGAAGCCACTTTTTTATTATTATTATTTTTAAGAAAAATAATTTCTCGTATAGTAAATAAAAAAAGAAACGTATTGCCGAATGAATTATTCATATTTGAAATTTTATGTTGGTGGCTGAATTCCCTTATGCGCAATTTTTCCTTCTCGAATTTTAAACAAAATAATGTAAATCTGGAAAAATACTTTACCCATCCACGACTAACTTTGATTATTATTGATTAGGATATTCAAAAAAAAATAATACACAAATGTTTATTTTATTTTTAGGTGAACCTTATGTAAAAAATCTGATACACAAAATAAGAAGTTATTGGTATTCAAGAAATTGAACTTTTAGACATTTTGACTGATGTTTTTTTTTTTTGATTGGCCGAAAAAAGATTAACCGGCAGATTTATTTCTTCTCTACAAAAAAATAATGGTAAACAAATGTTTTCTGAAAATCGATAAGATGATTTCAAAGAAAAGAAAGAGAAAAAGGAAATTAAAATGCATGCAAAAATTGCATATTTCTTAATTTCGATTATTTAATACCTCTTTATTATGATTAATTTCTTTTTCACCACCACAATCCGTCTATGTAAACTTCATTATGTTAACAAATTTTCAGTTAACCATTTGATTTTTCTTTTTCTATTTTAGGGATTAAAGTTTCCGGCGCAGAGGTCGCGTTTTCCGAAATGTTTTCATTCATTTCAGAAGATTAAAAATAATTATTGTAATCAAAAAAAGTAACCGGATTCTCCCAAAAAAGGAAATTTTCATTATATTATACAAAAAAAGTATGTCTTACATCTTTGTTCTACATTCATCATTATAATCTATTCAATCGGGTTTTTTTTATATGCACAAAACATAACATATGATGTATACACTTCTAATTATAGATTGAAAAATAATTTGTCCTTTTCCATGCACAAGTGTCACAAGTGTGTCATAAGTTGATCAAAACAAATTTAGTATCTTCGGTTCATCATGTCCGTGTATGAAATAACACAATTTGTAGAAAAAACAAACCTTGCGGATAGGTTTAATTATTTAATTAATATACAAAGCTACTAATAAGCGAATGTGTTAGTTTGTATTATAATCGAAAAATAATTTACTTGAAAATTTAAAGTTATTTCGAGATAATTTAACGTCGTTATAAAAAAACTTTTTTGAATTCCGGTTAATGAACATTGATTTGACATAAGCATATATCAAAAGACTTAAAAATCTTCGCTAGATACAAACGTATAAAAGCAAGCTTGAGACTTCGAATCAAGATTCTCCGAGTTATTATGATTTTTTTAAGAACAATAACAATACAATATTATGTAATCTAGTTTTATTAAAAATTTGCGGAAGGTAATTAAGTGACTAGTTTTTATGGTTATTCGATTGATCATTAGAGATAAATTTGGATTAACTTTATTCTTCAATGATATCATTTATTATAAAAAAGTATTGTGGCGAAGCGAAGGTATATTCTAAATAGAACTTTCTTTAATTCGGGCCAAGTTTATGGTGTAGGCCAGAATTAGATTATTCGGGAAATAACATGTTTCAATAAGGAAAAAGTTATAAATAGAAAAAAGGTAAAAATAAAAATATTTAATTATTATTCAAAAAAAAAAAAAAAATTATAATAAATATTTAAAGGTAATTTTACTTCGATTTATCAAATTCTTTATAGATATAAATAATAAATTATGCATATTTTTTTTAAAATTGAAAAATTAATAATTAGTTTTATTAATTAAAACTAAAATTTTGTATTTAAATTATAATTATATATAATTTGGTTATTATAAGTAAATAAATATAATTTAATTTATATAATATATATGATATAACTAGTATTTCTAATATAATTGACATAATTAATATAAATAATATAATAAATTTATATATTATATAATTAGTTTTAAAAATAAAAACTTATTACTTAAATGGTAATGTGAGCAAATTTGCCTGCAATTTCTAAAATAAACTGTTAATCATTAACAAAATATTATAAAAATTCCATAAATACATTGATGACTATTCAAATCTGATCAAATTTAATTAGCATTTTTTAAAGTAAATCCAAAAAATAATTCTGCAAAATGATGACTTGAGGCTTTGATATTTATCTTTTTTTCTCTTATTTCTCTCACCAATATTTTAATTTATCATTAAGTTTTTATATTTTATGATGGAAAATGATAAACAAGATGAAGATAACTTATTTATTATTGAATTTTCATGAAATTTAAATAATGTTTACAAAGAATTAGAATCAGATAATAATTCAGATTTGAAAATTCAAAATAAAAAAGATAGAGGTGGTAGAGGTGATAGTAATAAAGTAAGTAGAGGGAAAATCAATGTTAGGATTGAGATCAAGGTTAAGATCATTAAATAGTTAAACAAAGTATTCAACTTTTACCTTTGCCTTATTTTAATACTTTAAAACATTTCAAATTTTTACATAAATTTATAGTAATTTTACCTAGAGAATACCAATCAAATTTATTATCACCTTTATACATGAAGTCGAAATGAAAACCCAAAAGTCGAAATTTTTCGACTTTGGAAGTCAAAGTCGAAATGAAAAGTCGAAATGGTCGAAATTACGTCATATCACATGATTTTTTATAT
>CAMKVN010000006.1:0-72217 GCA_946474995.1 Funneliformis geosporum
TTAATAAAACTCTAAATACTTAACCCAGAAATTATACTTTGTTTCTAAAATACATTTGATCGATAAACCTTCAGAAGCTCTCCATAAATCGTATCATAAAGTCTTAAAGCTAAATCCCTTGTTAATCTTGCGTTAATACTAATTTTCAGTCGTTAGTATCATAAGATAACACTATATTAAAAAGGTAATTTTGTCAGATATGAAAAATTTGGTCATATAAATGTAAAGCCTTTAAAAATTGGAGAATCTTATAGAACATAAACTCAGATTACAAAACCAATAAAAATTTATAGGTCTCTTCAGAGTTTTTCTTCACTTTTTATATTATTCCACCTTTGATACTATTAATATTTATCAATTCAGTTAAATTGGATTCTAATTAGTCAAATTTTTGGTCAGAAAGTAATCATGTCCCAGATGTTAGACAGTTGGTTTGGTTTAATTTCTTTTAATTTTAATCTAATATGATGCAAGGTTGGTATTGATTGTAGTTTAGTTTTTTTTTATTAGATAGATAATTTTATATTCTCTTATCTTACTCTTTGTACTTATATAAATATTATAAATATGTAAATTTAATAAAGATTATATAAAATTTCTGCACTTAAAAAAAAAAATTGGAATTCAAAAATTGGAATTCCAATTTCAATTTCAAACGCCTAAAAAGTATCTGAATTCCAACTTCACATGAAAATCAATTTCAGTTACAACATTATTTCTTAAATGGTAATGATTTTTATTCAAGTTTAATTATGATTTTTCTACATAAAATCTTACAATTTTTTTTATAAAATTTATTATAAATCTATTATTTTAAATAAAATTTCATTTTTATTAATTAAAATATTAATTATATACAAAAATTTTAACTTAAATTTATGATTTTTTTATAAATAAATAATATTTAAATATATAAATAAATGTTAAATATATTTATAAAGTTTTAATAATATAAAAATAAATAAAAATTAAAAAAAAATTTTAACTTTTATAAAGAAAATACTTTTATTAAATAAAACTTTGATCTTAAATTAATGCAAAAAGTGCAAAAAGTTACTAATTAATGTAATTTTTATTGATTTTAAAATTTTATTATAAAAATATTTGTATGATAACTAATTCTTAATATATCTAAAATTAACTTTAATTAGTAAGTAAAATTTCTTTAAATTTGGAAGCATTATTAATTTTTTTTTTAAAAAATAGTTACAAAAATTAGTTCTAAGAAAATAAAGATTCATTTTTTAAGAATTAGATCAACAAATAATATCAATCTGACAACTGTTTTCATTCATTCTATCTTATTTTTAATTACAAATGTATAAAATAATAATATGTATTTATTTATTACTAGTTTAAAATATATTAAATAGCTTATTCGATATAAATACTTAAAGTTTAGTTTTCTTGTGATATCAATAAAAAAATATCAAAAAACGAGTCGTCTATAGTAATGGAGCATTCTATGTAATATCTTATCATAAAAATATGGAAGTGAGGTATATATGTCGTGTAAAATTATAATATTAATATGTGACTTATGATAATAATAATGATATTTAAAAATTTCGGACTGAAATTTCGCATAGCCAAATTGGTTGACATTTAGATAATGGAATAAAGGTACCATACCATCGTTTCGAAATCTTTGTAATACAAAAATTTGCTTTATCTGTGTGATTCATAACCTGAAAATAGTGTTTACAAA
The DNA here is from genome assembly GCA_946474995.1 of Funneliformis geosporum. Classification (NCBI taxonomy): domain Eukaryota; kingdom Fungi; phylum Glomeromycota; class Glomeromycetes; order Glomerales; family Glomeraceae; genus Funneliformis; species Funneliformis geosporum. The sequence continues at coordinate 1,709 of CAMKVN010000006.1, forward strand.
TTATGCCATAATAAATATATTTTAAACAAGTACAATGATGACTTCCATCATTCATCAATAAAATATAATTCGTAACGTCATAATAATTACCACCTTTGTAATCAACCGACCACGCTTCGTTAATCTTTTTCGTGTCAATCCAAAGTGAAAATATTTTCTTGAGTGAAATCTGTTTATCAATACCACAGCTTTCTAAGGGACAATTAAGTTTAATTTCTTCAATTTCAATTTCCTCCATGCTTTTCTTTTCGATCAGACCGATATCATATTTTTTGGCAGTAAATTCAAGAGAAAGCTCCATTTCACGACGTTGTAAATTTGCACAAGCGGGTGATAGATAAGATTCAATTAAATTATTAATATAATCAAATGGTAAATAATGATCAATTTTATTTATATCATCATTTGTTCTATAAATCGACCGTTCAATTCTTTCTCGATCATTTATTTCATGAAACTCTTTTTCAAGAAGTTCATTAATATAATCAATTAATTCTTCAACTCTAACATTTGAATTGTTCAATGCATTTGTTACAAAATTATAGATATTTTCATAGATAGAATCAATATCTGCTGTAAAACCTTCATCCATCAAAGCTTTTGCCCAATACTTTTTGCTTTCATATAATGTATTAGTTAGACAATCAACGATTTCTGGATAATTTCTAATTAAAAAATCCCAATTTTTTTGAAAGCTTTCTTTATGTAAAGAATTTCGACATGTAAAAAAATCAATGAGGAATTCCTGATATTTGGGTCCGAGTTTTATTTTTACGTTATTTTCTAAATATAAATATAGGGACCAATTTGAATGTCGATGGCAAGCTTTAGGAAGCACACATTCTACGGCAATATCCATGTCACGTTTCATATCAGTGATAATCGTTATTGGCTCATCTTTAGTAGCTTCTAAGATACGTTTCAATATCCATTCATAACTTTCTGAAATTTCGTTATCTATCAATGCTTGAGCAACGATTTGTATACATCTATTTTGATCAATGGCGAAAAATATAGACAACATCATATCATAACAGCTTGTTTTATGCGTGTTGTCATTTAGAATGACATCGTTGTATCGTTTCCAATTCTTCACTTGGCTTGGTGTCATCCAAAATAGTTTATTTAAAATTGTAGTACCAGGTTCAAAATCAAAATATACTTTCCATCCCAAATTTTCTTTTTGTTTTGTTAGAAGATACTTAAACATCTTGATGGTATTATGATCTTCTTTAGTTGTTTTATATTGCATAATGGCATTAGATAAATCTTGATTAGATAGTGGATATTCTGGATATTTTGCATGCAAATACTTTCGTTGTATAGCTGCTCCACCTTCACAGTGCGTTAACATTTCAACATCTTGCTTCATTTGCGTTGTCAGGTGATTATGTTGATCAACAAACTTTGTGACTTTGACTAAATTTTCATGGTTATTTTGTGTCGGTAAAGATAAATTGATATGCCAAGGACATGATTTTTTTTTTGATTTTGATGGTCTACCTGTTTTATTTTTTTGAGGTTTTCCTGAAAATTCACAAATAAAAGTTCTTTTACGCAGCTCTCCATCATGCTCTGTTTTTCTAGATTGACATAAATTGAATCCTAATAATTTTGCGTAATTGTATACGGCATTAATCGCTTCATCCCAATTTCTAAAGGTAGAGCCTTCCTTTAACGTTTCCAAGGCTTCATAATTACTCATTACAGTCAGATTTAAGAAGAAGGTTGTTTAGTAAAGTGCCGTACACGTAAATATTTCTGATTTTTATAAAAAATGAGGAAATTAATAAAATAACTAATCCGTCTGAAAAGTTATATTAAAAATAAAAATCTAGTTTTTTTTTGATAATAAGAGATAAAGAAGTAAAAAATAAAAAAAATTACCATCTTTTTATGCATAAATTAATGATCGGGGCAGAACTTTGTTTTAGTTAGATTTATCGGCACCCTCCGAGTCAAAAATAGAACAAAGGCGGAAAGAAAACGACTGCTCACTCAATTTCGAGTTCAAACGATCACTAAAGAAAGAACAAGAAAGACATTAAGGTTCACAAGGAATAGGAGTGTTTCAAGACATGATTTGCGCTGTACTGTATCTCATTTATATCTACTAAAAAAAAAAAAATATCTATGATATGACACTGTACCTAACATAGACAAGCAACCGCATAGTTTCACGAGTTTCGTAGTATTATGATTAGTTACCGTCGAATGGTAAAATAATGATGGACTTTTATGTGCTTCTTTTAAGATTATTATTTTTTTTTTTCGCGATTAGTCTGATGAGTTTTTATTCACATTTTAAAATTTATTAAATTATTGTTATTCACTTGGTTAATATTATATTGTGAATAATGTTTGTATTATGTAATATCACGTGAATTATACGCGTCTATTCGGCAGTGTAACTTATATTTTATTAGGGTGCAAAGGCTTTCAAGTGTTCTTATATTTGACTTTGTATTTCTTTATATCAAGGATCGAAGGTGCAAAGGTATTTACATGCAATGTTATAAGGCGTTTGATTTGAATTGGTACATTTAGGATCTGTTCAAAACAAATAATGTCGAATAAAAAAAAATACGTATAAATAAATGGTTCCTTTAAGGAATTTGGACTTCAAAAAAAAAAAATAATAATTAAGTTGTTTATAAGAACAACAAAGAAATTTAAATAATTAAAATATGAATACAAAAACGTCTTTTTATAATCCCGATGTTAGATTTTTTTATCCAAATGATGATCTTTATTTTGTGATTTGTAAAAAGGTTCTTTGTATTATGTAATAAATATCACGTGAATTATACGCGGCAGTGTAACTTATATTTTATTAGGGTGCAAAGGCTTTCAAGTGTTCTAATATTTTGACTTTGTATTTCTTTAAATCAAGGATCGAAGGTGCAAAGGTATTTACATGCAATATTATAAGGCGTTTGATTTGAATTGGTACATTTAGGATCTGTTCAAAACAAATAATGTCGAATAAAAAAAAATTATGTATAAATAAATGGTTCCTTTAAGGAATTTGGGCTTCAAAAAAAAAAAATAATTAAGAACAACAAAGAAAATTAAATAATTAAAATATGAATACAAAAACGTCTTTTTATAATCCCGATAGATTTTTTTATCCATATGATGGTGATCTTTATTTTGTGATTTGTAAAAAGGTTGTTCCAGACTCTTTCACTTCAGAAGAATATGATCACCAATTTTTTTATCAATTTTATGGAGAAAATTTTTCCGTTTCTTGTGTAATTTATTCGTTATCTTTAACCGCAAGCATACTAAATAAAGAAATGTTTGGATTAGACATTAATGTAAATAATATGGATAATTCGGATAATTCAAGACGCAACAAGTTACCATTATCTTTGCATCATAAGCTGCAACTCGAAAATAGCTTGAAGCAAGTTCTTCCTTCATATCTTTCAAAAAATCAAATATTCAAAAGTGAAATGAGATCAAATTCCGACGGAATTATGAATGACATCATTTCTTACCAGGATGTGAATGTTCATGTTCATCATCCACACCAGCAAGTTGATTTCAATAACAACCAACATCATCAACAATTTTTTCAACATTACGTTTCCAATATAGAGACGAGTTCATCTCATGGAGATATTGAGGATAATATATCGATGGCACGAGATATTAATCAAAATTATAATGATATTGGCTTGTCAAGCAACGATCATTTTCAAAGGTCATTCTAACATTTTTAACTAAATAATCCGATAAACGTTAAACAATTTATTAGATTATGTTTTTATTTCTTTTTTTACTTTATTTTTATTTCGTTTAGAAAAGGTTTTAAAATTGGCAAAATTTTTCGAGTAATACGCAATCAATCTGAATTATTGAAATTTAAGGCAAAATTAAGTAAATTAATTTGATAAGAGCTAACATGATATGGCCAATTAAATAAGTTTAAATTAATATTTCTAGGAATTGGTTCGAATTTTTATGATAATCATGGGTTTAGAAAGTTTTTTTTTGTATACGTAACATTGTATAAGTAAATTATATTGATATCGTTAGAACTGTCACGAGACGTTATTTATAATATAATAAATATAATATGAATTTAATTTAGAAAGTAAAACAGAAATTGAAGAAATTTTTACTTTATATGCGAGACTAATTCTCTTGAATTAAATAAATTTGTGCTAAATATGATTTTTTAGTTAAATGAGTCCAGATTTAACATTAACTCAAAAAAAATAGTTTCATCCTTTCTACTGCAAAAGTGAAGAAAGCCTTTTTTTCTTGAACATGTACAGTACATGATCAGCATTTATTTAGGGGGGTATATGCGAGAATTATTTGTCTCACTTAATGAGCCAAACAAAAGTCTTCGTTTATGAAATCCATTATTTATTATTTATTTAGTATAGTCAAATACAGTATATTAAAATTTAATAATTTCATTTACGAGCTATTTACGAGCAGGGAATACAAACATTCATTAAAAACTTGTTTCTCTTGTCATTGCTTATTTAACAGTGCTTAAAAATTTATCATCTGGCATTTGACTTTGTTATTGAAAATCTTTACGATGTTCATTATATTGCTTCCAAAATATAAAGATCCAGTTTTCATCAAAAGTTATAGGTTAAAAACGGTTCAAAAGTATCATTTTCACAATTTTCCTTATACCATCGTTGTAATTTGAAACTTTGCTTTGGGTGTGCACCTCACAACCCGAAAATAACGCTTACAAACCAATCCATAATTAATACTATTTAAACAAGTGCACCAATGATTTCTTCCACTCCTCATGAATTTCATTCGTATTAATCATTGAAAATATTTTACTAAGTGGAAGGTAGTTAGTTATCTTTTACCACAAATAATAGTTTGGTGCAAAAATTTTCTCAATGTCTTTGATCAGAATAATATCATATTTTCTGGCAACAAAATTGAGAGAAAGTTCCATTTCATGAAGTTGATGGTTAACGCAACAGCGGACAAGTACTTTCCAATTTGCATATTAACTAAGTCATAAACAAATTCATTATTTGCGATCATTGTTTTAAAAATTGTCATTTCCTGAACATAAATTTGTTTAAAATGCTCAAGTTGTGATCAATCAAATCAAATATGGGACTTTGTAAATTGGCAAGTATGAAACTTTTGATCACTTCAATTTGAAAAATGGAATCCAGATTTGCCGTAAAAATTTCAACGACAAAAGCCTTTGCCCAATAATTTCTGTTTTCATATAACGTATTGGTTAAATAATCAACAATTTCTGGATAATCCTTTATTAAATTATGCCAACATTGTAGAAAAATTTCCTCTAATAAAGAATTTTGACACTTGAAAAATCCTCGAGGAATTTCTCATACTTTGAACCCAGTTTTTTTTTTTTTACATGATCGTATGAATTTGAATAAAGTAAGTGCCATATAGAATATCGATGTATGGCATTACTATATACACTTTTAACAGCAACGTATCAGTGATAATCGTTTTTGGTTCTTCATCAGAAGCAGCTAATGTGCACCTCAATATCCATTCATAATTTTCTGTAGAATCATCATCTGTTAACGTTTGAGCAACGATTCGTATACATCCATTTAGATCCATTGCGAAGAAAAAAGATAACTTCATATCATAAGTGTCTATTTTGTGGTTGTTGTCATTTAAAATGACATCGTTAAATCGTTTCCAAGTCTCCACCTGGTTTGGCGTCATCCAAAAAGGTTTATTTAGGGTTGTGGTACCGGGTTCAAAATCGTAATGTCTTTTTGTTTTATTAAAAAATTAAAGATCTTGATGACGTCATGTTCATCTCGAGATGTTTCAAATATTCCGATAAATCTTGATTAGATAGTGGATGACCTGGATATTTTGCACGTAAGTACTTTCGTTGTATAGCTGCTCCAAATTTACAACGTTTAGTTAAAGTTCAATATCTGCTTTGAAATCTTTAGGATGCAATTCATGATTATGATGATCCACAAACTTTGTAACGATTACTAATTTTTTCACATTATCTTTTGCTGGTAAAGATAAATTGACATGCCAAGGACATGAAATCTTTTTTGATTCGGGTTGTTTATCCATTTTATTTTTTTTGAGGTTTCCCTGAACGTTCACAAATAAATGTAGCTCCCCATCACGCTCCGTTTTTCTAGATTGACAAAATTGAATCCTAATATTTTTGCGTGATTATATACGGCATTAACCGCTTCATCCCAATACCTAAAGGTGGAACCTTCCTTTAAAATCTCATTTGTGGTATTCTCCGTACTTTGAGAATCAGTTTCGGATTCCATGTTTTGATGATCTTCATCATCGCTCAATGTTGGAAATTCATAATTATAATTGTTCATTAGTGGTTAACAAAAAAGAAAATTTAATTCTTTTTTTTTGATAAAATTTTATAAACGTTGTGTGAAAAAAAAACCCCCCATTTTATATTATCTACGTCCTTTCGGCCGGCATTTTGCATTAAAACACAATCGGTACGTACAACCCACTAAAAAGGCAATAACAAAAAGACAATCGATACAAACGATAATGCAATTACAATAATTTTCATCGAAGTTAACCAGCCTTTTTGTGTAAAGGTAAAATTTTTTTTTCTTTCTTTGATTTGTGTGAGTTATTTTGTTGACAATAACGATAATTATGATGAAATGTACGTTCACATGATAATTGGTCCGTCCTAATGAGGGAAATTGTGAATGAAAAGCATCTATTTGTGATACAAAAAAAATATATATATTATAAAATATTAGTAATATATATTATATGAGGGTGCAAAGCTTTGACTAGGTGCAAAGCTTTGTACACTTGATTAAAAGATATATAAAATGGGTATCAAAAACTTTGTAAAAGATTATTCTTTAAAATCATATTTTATAATAAATTCGCTAACTCATTTTTATTCAACTTTTTATGTTCGTTAATAAATAACACTATGTCACATAAAGTTTCCGACGTTTTTGAATATAGGTTTTTTCATCACACGCTAAGATGATAAAATGATTTTACCGCATACCACACCATCTCGAATGATATTGATCATCACTTTTTATTGAAACAAACTATTGTGTCACCTGTCAATTATATTAATTAAATGCATCACTTTCCGAAGATCAAAAATTATTATTTGAAAATAATCTGAGGAATGTCCTTCCTTTACATCATTCAAAACCTGAAGATGGAAATGTGAATTTTGATGAAAATGAGGACATTTCTGAAGATGAAGATTCTTTGGAGGATAATGAAAATGTTCAGAGTTCTATCCACATCACTCTTACACTTCATCCGCAGAAACAAGTTGATTTAATAACGTTCTACAATTTTGTAATATGATGATGGCACAAGATATTACTATTTTTTTATTATCATATTTTAGTTTAACGTAAAATTAACATTATTTTCGTTGTAAGGTGAAAGAATTTTGGCAAATTCAATTATATGAAATTTAATTAATTAATTATATATAAAATATTCATTATCTATCTATTGAGATCAAAAATAAATTGATTATAATTATGAGTGCCAACAAGGTTTTCTTTATGTTATATAGAAATTCATTGCTGCTGTTCAACTACACATTGGAGATAAAATGACTTTGCATTTAAATTATAAACTGTGCACGTTTACGATTATATTATTACTATAGATTTGTTGTTCACTGGTCTTTCAATACTTTACATTCGAAAAAAATATATTTTTAATGTAGACGATATATTTTGGTAGTATTATTTTTATTATTGCAGATAAATTATAGAAGGCGAATTATTTTTGTAAATATTTTTATTTTTTGCAATATATTTAATATTTGTATGGTAAATTTATAAAGAATTTGTATCTTGTATTAATTATTCGTTAAAAAAAATATATATATATTTATGGAAGGGAAGATTTTTTTAAAAAAAATCTTTTTTTTCAATGAAATAAGCTTAACAAGCAATTTTTTTACATTATTAATTTTCAACTTAATGCTATTCAATTTGAAAAATACTTAACTATGTTCTTTGTGTGACCATCTAAAAAGGGAAATTCGAGCGTTTAAATTTCAGATTGATTAAATTATTTGGTTACTTAAATAAGTTAAGTTAGTGAGGTATAATACATTTTTTATGGGATTTCCTTTATAATAAAAAATAAATAAGTTCAGTAATTGAGTCGTGGTTCCAGAATCATTTTTTCCAATAAACGATAGAAACTCTGCAAATTTGTCTCGGGCAATGTATAATCAATTTTAATAACGAGAAATTAATCATTTACCTATATGCTGGTTAAATACATACAATTATTTCGCTATGTGCATGAACCGTATCGTTAATTTTTAGAATTATTACACGTAAAAGGTATTGCATTAAAATACATCAATATATCATAATATGAATTTTTGTTAAAAATAATTTCTCCTCTCCATACATTTTTATTTACACAACCCCTTATATTTCTTTGCACATTTTCCCACTCAGCTAATTTATTTTCCATGAATTTACGATCTTATGAAACAGACAATATATCAAATTCGACAAAATTTATTTACACTTTCTTCAAATGTTGAATGATAGGAATACTTACTTTTTTACAAAAACTTACTGAATAAGAAAGCTTGCATCCCGAGACAAAGTTATTAAATAATATGAACACTTTTTATTAAAATAATATAATTTTAATGAAACTTGCTATATTAAAAAAAATTTCAATAATAAATACAGATATACCATCAAATTATTAAAATATCTGACAGATTACGGGTTAATCTGAATATCTATTTTACACTCGATTTGATTTTAATTTTTAATGATCCTTCCCACTTTTTTTTTTGTTCCTTTTATTTTTGTAACTTTCATATTTCAAACAACTTATGAGTTCAAAAAATTTTAATCAATATTCCTACTAATCATTTAAAATTTTCGACAAAGAAAGCTTTAAGCGGTCTCGGTTTATAACACTTTGAAGCGTTCAGTATTATTGAAAACAATTCATAAAGAAAATATCCGTAATATTTATTGTCACAAATTTATAAATATTGAGTCATCTATAGAACCTTTAAAAGAATTTTTACAGTAAGAATAGACTCATATAATTATTTTTGTTGAAAATCTATTTAAACCATTATAAATTAATTATTATTATTTCTTTAGCATATAGAATGGATTTATACAAGATACTGTAAATTCATTTTAATATAATAATCGTTCATTTGTGAAAATATTGCTCTCACTCATCAAACAAGCACAACGACGACTGCGCCAACTAACGTCCAATTTTTTGCCATTGGACGAGCTTAGACTTTTTATAAACCACAAGATGACGACAACGGTTATCTCTCTTTGGATGATAATTACGAACATGGGTGGGCTCTTTTATCAATGCGTCGCAGCAAATTATTACGTTACATGCAAACTATTTTCAAATTCTTTGATTATAGATATTTTGAACAAGGAGATATATGGAATGGATATCAATATTAACTTAAATTCTAAAGAATTAATGACTTTTCATCAAAAATTGAATCTCTGAACTCTTCTATCTAATCTATTGTAATAATTGCAACATTCAATTCCTGAAAATGGTTTGTCGCACAATATTTCTCGCCAAGATGAAAATGGTAATAAGGAATGATTATCAACATAAATATATTGGTATTTTAAAAAGTTTCTTTCATTGACTGATTTTTTTCTAATAATATTTCTATGATGACTTATAAAAGAGAACTTTTTTGAGTTAAATGATAAATGTAACATACACAAAAACATAAAAAAAAAAGGTTTGGTTTATTTTTTTCCCAATTAAAAAATTGAAAGCCGCAGTAAAAAAATGTTAATTATGCACATTAGCCTAATGGAATTAGTTCTTGAGGTCTTTGCAATAAAAGGGGGGAAAAATCAATTTTACTTTATATGCAAAAAATGATTTTTAGGCCGAAATATGTTTAAATTTAACATCAATTTGCAAAAAGCCCCGTATTTCCAATCACATTTCAGGAAACCTTGATCACGTTATTCCGAAAAATACAGTTCCTGACATTATCAATATCCATAATATTTAAATCCTGCTATTTATTATTATTATCAGTCACAAACTCAAGTTAATATTGAAAACCTTTTAGAATTTTTAAAATACGAGATATTTATGTTTTTTATTATAACTGACATACAAGTTTGGGATAAAAAACCAGAAAATTTTCCGTGGCGAAAAACTTGATCCAAATAATGTATGATTGTTAGGTTTGCAAGCACCGAAATTATTATAATTTTTTTCACTATACTTGAACCTTTCAAAAATTCTTTGAAAAAACATTAATTAGAAACATGACATCCAGACAAGAAACAATATGGAATCAGGGAATTACGAATGCTAAAGAGATCCATAATCGGACTTATATGCCCTCACCACCATTTATGATAATCTTAAAAGCTTAAATGATTCAGAGCAGTGCAGCGTATAGAAATGCATCAATGGCATTAGTATAATATGTCCGCCGAGATTATCCATTTCTATAAGAACTTTGTCAACAAAGTCATCTTCGACAAGTGTGGAAGTATCTTATAGACGATAGGAAGGCATTTGACTAGTATTGGATATCGAAAAAGCCTTTCAAGAGCGACACCTATGCTTACTGCGGATAATAAGCATAATCGAGTAGAATGGGCCCAAAAACATCTTAATGATGATGGGAAAATACAATATTTTCAGATGAGACCACCTTTCAACTCTTTCGAAATACTTGTAGCGTTGGTATAAAAGGTCATCGACAAATACGCCCGATGCCTAAAGATCGGACGAAAATCTTTGCATGGGGATGATTCTGTATAAAAGGAAAAACAAGTTTACATTGTTTTTCTAGAATAATGGACGCTGAATTTTATGTAGACATACTCCGTCCAGATATCGAAGACTTGTTAGGCGGTTTCAGCAAGATAATGATTCAAAACACACCAGTAAACATGCTAAATAATTTCTTCAGAATAATATGCCTGAAATTATTGACTGGCCCTGAATTAGGAAAAGAAAATGCCAAAAAAATATTGGCGACTTACGCCATGGTCAAATGATATTCCATTATCAATCCTAATTGAGTTAGTAGGATCGATGAAACGCCGATGCATAATTATTGAATGCATTTCGTTCTAAAAAAATATTTAATTAAATAGATTAGTTTTCAGCTTCAAATTTAAATTTATCATTGGTTGCTGCGTAATATGCATTTAATTGAATGAACTCTAATAAATTTGAGAATTTCTGACGAAACAAAAGTTATGGTGCCGAAATCTTTCATTAAAAGATTTAATACATGCATAATTATTTAGTTTCACTACATGTTCCAAAAAGAGTATCTCATGTGCTTATAAAACCCAGATAATTTTTTTTTTTAATAATTTAAAAGATATTGATAAAAAAATGTCAAATATAAAGAATCCAATGAAATGTTTTTTTTTACAATCAAACTTGGAAGCAAAGTTGCAATATATGTAAAGTTCGTTGATAAATGTCGTTCCTTTGGAACGAATGAATTTATAATGATAAATTCATGTGAGTTAAAGTTTTAATATAAATCGAGTCTGTTGAGTTGAAATTATTAATACTCGAATGTTATTGTCAACTAACAAATTACAAAATATTTTTAAGCATGATTTAAAATTTTTTATTTGACTATTTATATATATATATATATATATTACATAGGATTCGTGAGTTTTTTTTTTTTTTTTTTTAATAATTAATTAAACTTATAATTAAATTTTAATTCAAAAGATTTTAAATGTGAAATTTTTTAGAGCTAACGTTCATTAATCTAATCTTTTCTAAGAATTTTTTCAACCTCGGATTTATACTTAAAGTTTTTCTTAGTCTATATTAGAAAGAAAAGAAAGAAAATCCAATTTATTAAAAATAAATGAATAGATTTAAATTTTTTATCAAAAAAAAAAAACACTTTACCTTATGATCCCTTAAAATATTTTTCCACTTAATCTCACACTGGTCTCTAGTATAATGGTAGTTAATTGTGCGTAGCTTAATGGAGGCATCTTGCCAGAGCGTTCCTTTAACATTCTTAGCTGTTTTACCACGACTTTTTAGTTGTTGAACCTTTTTTTTATTTTCTTTTAAGAATGATAGAAAGGATGTGATGGCACTTTCATTCCATGGTTTGTTTTTTTTTGTTACTTCACAACCTTCATCAAGTTGAGAACTTTCCCCCGCTAATTTTAGAAATTATTAATTAGTTAAAGCAAAATGAAAAATTAATGCAAAGTTGTAAAATATTTCATTACCTTGATTTGGGTAAAGTTGAGCTGGCGCAATGGTAATTTTATAAATTGTTAGTCTAAATATAAAAAAATCAAAGCAAAAGTTTTATAATTATTTCATTACCTTGATTTGGGTAAAATTGAGATGGCGCAATGGTAGCAGATGCAGCAGCTTCCGGGGAATTCAATAATGGAAATATAGGATAATTATTGGGAGTTGTTGAGTAGATATCTAACAATCCCGTCACTAATTTTATAAATTGTTGGTCTAAATAAAAAAAAATCAAAGCAAAAGTTTTATAATTATTTCATTACCTTGATTTGGGTAAAGTTGAGATGGCGCAATGGTAGCAGATGCAGCAGCTTCCGGGGAATTCAATAATGGCAATATAGGATAATTATTGGGAGTTGTTGAGTAGATATCTAACAATCCCGTCACTAATTTTATAAATTGTTAGTCTAAATAAAATAAAAATCAATGCAAAAGTTTTATAATTATTTCATTACCTTGATTTGGGTAAAATTGAGATGGCGCAATGGTAGCAGATGCAGTAGCTTCCGGGGAATTCAATAATGGCAATATAGGATAATTATTGGGAGTTGTTGAGTAGATATCTAACAATCCCGTCACTAATTTTATAAATTGTTAGTCTAAATAAAATAAAAATCAAAGCAAAGTTTTAAATTATTTCATTACCTTGATTAAGGCTTCCACAATTGTTTTGAGTATGAACCTGATAATAAGGATAATAAGACGTGTTGGTATATGGTCTAGGGGATTTCAATAATGGATCTGTTATTAAAAGCAAAATGAATAGAATTAATTAATAGTTTATAATAATTTTAATTTAAATACTGTAGATCAACATTCCGTTACCATGTTGAATACTATAAGCGTATGTATCTTGTTTTGAACTCATGGCGAACAATTAGTGTTATTTTTTTTTTTTTAAAAAGAATTTCTTTCAAGAAAGATAATTTTCATTTTTTATTATGTTTATATAGCATATTTATTCGAATTGAATTGAGCAATAATCCAATCTAATTACTTTGGATTAACTTCGATCCAATCTATTTAATCGAAATATTTGCTTTGGACTTAAACTAAAATTATTTTACATTGTTTAATTGTTTAAGATTTCTTTGCTTTCTGGTTATTTTTATTAAAGCGAATAAAAATATTATAAGAGTTTGCTAAGTACTTCGTCTCTTCGTTTAATTAAAATTAGCATTTGCTTTTAATTTTTGGAAGATCGCAGTTACCTTAGAAGGTATTGAAAGTCATATTGCATTGATCTGATTCAAAATGAGATCAATACCAAATTGAGTATAATCTAAATTGGCTAATTCACACATAATGATTTAATTAAAAATACATCTCATTGGTATAATTAAAGTACGTCGAATTTTTTTTTGCAAAATTAATCAAACAAAATCCTGTTCGATAATAGGCAATAGATTTATTATTTGTAATCTTTAATTGTAAAACTTAAAAAGAAAGGTAATTTAAAATAATGTAGATAAAGCTGTGTTTCTTGTTTTAACAATCATTATATGTACCGAATTTTTCCATAAAATTCATGAAAATGACTGAATAAGTTTAAAGAATTATTTTTTTCACAATAACTTTACGGCAACTCGAAAAAAGAGAGATCCTCATGTTTTATGCCTATTTAAAATATAGAAATTCTTTTATAGAAACAGAGTATTTGAAGAATAACAATATATTTTATTCTTAAAACCATATTTGTAGAAAATCTGAAATAGACGCACAATTTTGAATAAAACTTAAACTAAAAGCCATATTTTTTTTTTGTTAAACTTAAAAATCATAATTTGAATAAAACTTAAAGCTAATTTTATAAAACATATTTTTTTTTTTGTTAAACTTAAAATTTTAAAAACTTAATCTTTACTCTTCTTAAATTACATAAATTTATAATTATTAATCAAAAATAACGCATTTTTTATCTGACGACCTTTTTCTTTTACTCCGAACTTAAATTAGAATATTAAATCAGAATAGTACTTATTATAATTCAAATTATATAGTAAAATCTTTGCAACTAACCTTATTACTTCTTCAAAATTTGACTTATACACAAAGAACGACTTATTCTAAATTGAAAATTTCAATAATAAAATTAATACCAATTTAGCCAATTATTTTTATTAAAAGGAAATAAATTTACTTTATGAAACTGTTTCATATTTTTCCACTTAGTTGAACACTGTTTCTCAGAAAAATTGTTGTAGCCATATTCGCGTAGCATATCAGAAGCACCTTTCCAAAGATTCACTCTAGCTTTTCCTGCTGTAGAACCACGGCAGCATAGTTTTAGAACATTTTTCTTATGTTCTTTCAAATATGAAAGCAACAAATTTGTTGAACGATTGTCCCATTTACAAGGTACTTTATTTTTCTTTGTTATTTTAGCTTCTTCACAACTTTCGCCAGATTGGGAACTTCCACTTTCAAAAGTTTCGGTAATAACGTCAAAACCTAAGAAAGAAGACAAAATGATAAAATGATATGTTTAATTTTGTTTTTAATATATTTAATACCCAAATATTTAAACGGTATTCAACGTTCTCGGGCAATTTTGAAAATCAAAGGGTTAAAGTTTTACCTTGGTTAAAGTTTTGAGATATGATAGGCCGATTGTACATATAATTAAATGGTGGGTACATTACGTTACCAACATCTTGTTTTATAAAAGTAAATGAGTATATGGTAATTATAACGGGTTAATAAATTTAAATTTGAACCAAATTACAGCAGAAAAATTATTTCTGTGAGACTATCTATTTATAATATAAATTTTCGTGCCAACTATTTAAAAATATTCTCATTCTCAGGGTTTTGAAATGAATGAAGTTTCATTTCAAGTTTAAATAATATTTATTACCTTGAATATTGCTTTCATAATTATTTGAAAGGTAATATGGATGTGGATAAAGCATGATATCAGAGAATCCCGCTAATTCTATACATTATTAATTTAAAGCAAAATGAAATGATTATTGCAAGCTTTAAAAAAAATCATTGCAAAGTTTAAAAAATATTTATTACCGTGAATATTTTTACAGATGGGTTCAATTTGTTGCGGAATTAGTTGGAAATTTATTTCATTCATGTCTAGATTGTCTAGATTTATCATTATAAATTATTAGTTTGGTTAACTAGTCAAAATAAAAAAGTTTATTCAACTTTAAAAAAAAATATTTAATTACATGAGTGCATACACTTTGTTTATGAAAATAAAAATGAAAAAATTTGAAAAAATTTTGATTTTGAAGAAACAAATATTTCGACACTTAAATACCATAGAGAATTTCGAATTAATTGAGCATCTTATAATATGATTTGAATTGGAATTAACTTCGATCCAATCTTTTTGATGTGAAAATAAATCATTTTAATCGAAATTCAAACTTATATTTGCTTTGGACTTAAATTTAAAATTATTTAATTTTTTTAAAATTTTCGATTAGCTTATTATTTTATTAAAGCGAACAAAAAGAAAAACTTTTTTATTTTAGGCGTTTATAATAATATAGTTTATTCCAAATTTTATGTTATATTAATTAATACAGAGAGCTTGCGAATCAACCTTTAAAAATTGCATTAATCTAGGATGATCGACAAGGTTTCTCAGAGATCAAATTTGACGTGACTTTAGAAGGTATTGGACTAAATTTTAGATTGAATTCCATTGCGTGACATTTATGTATTAATAACATTAATAAATCCAATAGTCATATAAAATTTTTTATTTATAAACTTATAGATAGAAAAGTTCTATTTCTATTTAAAGAATGTAAAATTTGTATGTATGCATTGTGACGAATGTTCGCCTTCGAATCGATTCGAGTAACATGATTCGAAAAATCTAATACAGCCACCCGAGGATCAGATTATAAAAAAGCTAAATATAAGTGAGGTTTTTTAATATGTTTATTAGTAATTCGGCTAAATAAGGTGTCGATTACACAGGAATGACTATGTAGAGAAATAATTCGAAGTGACCATCAGATGGATATCAATTTAATTTCAAGTCAGAATGACAAAGAAATAATCACTGATATATGGGATCGTAAAATCGGATATGATAGTAAATAAATTTTTTATAAATTTAAATTTTAAAATTTAAATTATAAAGATAAAAAGATATTTAAAGTATATTAAACGATATTACGATTATTCCTTTGCAATATCTTCTAAATTAAAATAAAAATCTGGTCCTTAGTTAAATAAGTCATATTTAAAGTAATTATGAATGTTAACATATTATTATAATATTAAGTAAAGCTAGAAATTAATAACAATTCATAAATTTTCTTATCACAAACAAAAGTTTATATAATTTCAATTATATAATTAATTAATTATTTATTTTATTAATAATGTTTATTTAATTTTAGATATAAAATATTTATTATATGATGTAGACGAACTTGTTTTTTGATATTTTTATTGATATCAAAAATAAACTATAAATTAAGTTTTTTATATCGGAATAAGCTACATTAATATATTTTAAACTAGTAAATAAATATATACATATTATAATTTTATACACTTGTAAATTATTAGTATTATTAAATATAAATAAGCATATATTACTGAATTTTATTGATCTTGAGTATTATTTAATCATTAAAACTTAATGTTTTAGTATCAAATCATTGTACTTATCTATTTTTTATTCAAAAAAAATAATTTTGCTAAATAAAATAAAGAAACATATAATTTGTAATTCGTTAATAAATGCTCAATCCATCTAGCAATGTAATAAAGGATTTGGAGTTGATGAATTTGTTGATGCTATTTAACACAATATAATTGAATTAGTGCTTTAAAATTTAATAAATTCTAAAATAAATGAAATATTAACATACCTGCTTCAAATATTATTAGATGTTTAAGTCAACATCATAAAATCACACGATAATATCGTTATTGTGCTTTTGAGTTGATAAATAATTTTGATATTAATCGTTGCAAAGCACAATAACTTATAACAAAAAGCTAAGATTAAAAGATTTAGATATAAATATGCTAACTTTTATTTTGAAATGCTATATTCTCATTTTTCTATATTTTTACATTTTTACAATCATAAAGATAGAGATACTTTGCTGAACCTACTAAATAGAATTCGCAACTGCTTAAAAATTTTTTTCAATACTATATAATGCGAGAATTTTAGATAAATTATTCCTATATATCGAACCATAGAGTAATTGAATAAAATTATAAATTTGCGATATTGGCTAGATTTTTTACTTACCGAAAATCATTTTTTAAAATTAGCATATCTTTTACCAAATTCCTTTAAACATTTATTTTACACTACTACATAGTTAGCTTCAAACCCGCGGATAAAAATTAAAAAATAATAATAAATAAGAATAAAAAATTTCAATAGCATGTAAATTTTTGAACATCCTCTTTTTTTAGGATAAAGACGTAGACTCAGTTTGAAATTGTATGGGAATGGATTAATGGATTGAAATGGAATTTTCGAATAGTAAAGTTGAGTATACATCAGAAAATTCAAAGAATTTACTTTTTAAAAAAATGCCAATGATTTATTATAATAAAGTTAATTTTTTTCGGCACTTAGGTAATAACTGAAAAAAAAAGACTTATTATTTTATATTTTTAGTGTATGAATCTATGTGTTACTTATTGTATAGTAAGAAAAAAGGATGTTACAATAAAAACCTTTTATTTATTAGCCAAATTCGTGACTTAACCGACCATTCATGTTGTTTCCTTTATTTAAACTATAATTTTATTTTTTTTTTGATAAATTGACATTATGAACTTAAAATGTGGTACATGGTCTCGCCCAATGATCAGCCATTATTCTACCTAAATTATAAACCCAATAAAACCTAATTTGAAAATCAAAAACAACGCACCATTATTAAAACCAAATTCATTTTCGTTCATATTAGAATCCGTAATGAACACAAGAAATTGAAATATCAAGAGGTAACACAAACAACTTTAAAAATATTAATGTGTTAATATATAAGTTGATAGAAGATGTGCTCGATAAATTTAATAAATGTAGTTTCGAGAGAAAAATAATGTTGGAACCGGTTAATTTTTAACCAGTTAATTAACCGGTTAAGACGTTATCTTGTTAACCGGTTAAAGATTTTTTTAACCAGTTAAGATAACTCTGGCCAAAATTTAATTTTGGGCAGAATTAAAAATTTTTTGTGATTACGAAATATCTCATTTCTAATCCGTGTCTGATGGTCAAAATATTTACTGAATTTTGATTGGCTATTTAAGAGGATCAGATCAGGAATAACGGCGCCAATCAATGTAGTAATCAATGATTTAGCCAATCAAAAATAATGTATCACAAACCGGAACAAAATTCCATGTTATGGAACACGGATTAGAAATGAACGAACCAAAAATGCTTCATTTATTTATTTTCAATTTCGTAAATTAATAAGTACATTTTGGAAAAAGATTTATCTTTATTTGAGACTCTAAATCGTAATGACAATCAAAGTTTGTTCGGATTTTTTTTTAATGAAATAAATAGTAATGATTTTCGAAGTCCTCCGATTTTAATTCAAAATTAAGTCAATCATCATGTTACAATTCGCCATTAATTTAATAAAGTTACACTCTCTTATTAAAACTTACGATATTGGCTATAGATTTTTAAATTTATGCAACTTTTATTGCGGGTCCATTAAACTTACTTTTTAAGGATATTTTACTCATTGGTTTTATATTACAATACATTTTAACGTTTCAAGTACACTAGTACATGACGACATTTTTAGCACCAAACGGTAATCCGCGTAAAAAAATCTAAGCGCTGATTTTGACACAACTTTACATGTAATTTTGGTTTTTCTGAAAGAAATGCTTAAAGACAAGAATTTCGCGTAGATTTGGTTTGAGATTGTATTGAAATGGATAAAAAGGAATCATTAAAACGTCGAGGTATAGTGCTCCGATCGACCCGGGTCATTTGACTCGACTCGCCTCGAGTCGGGACTATCATTTTATGTCACGTCGGGTTAGGGTCACGAATTTGCTTGACCCGGGTGACCGGGATGATATAAACTAATTCGATAACATGGAAAACGAAAAGCATTACGAAGTGAGCTTTTTTCCAAAGAACGTGTTGAAAAAAAAATCTTCCACCTGAACATAAAATTTCAAACCCATCGTGAAGTTAGATGTCAACTGCTCTTATGTATTTTTAATTGAGTATATTGTGGGATATTATTATTCTTTTTTTTTAAAAAAAAAATTTTATAGGATGAAACATTGGGGTGTTCGGTCAACATAGTTTAACAAAACTATATCAAGTCCTATAGTAAATTTTACTATCAAATTTTTTTATATTAAACCATACCATGTAGTACAAATAATTTCATAAGAAGTCTCTCACTAAATCAATGCGTTCTTTATACTCTAATAACATCGAACCTTCTTCTCATCCCCACTCCAAATTCTGTTAAATTGTTTTGAACGGCTATCTCTTTCATAAAATACCTTGCTTTTTTTTTTAAAAAAAATAATAAATCCATTTTTACAACAAAAATGATACCTTCGAGGATAGCTTTATAGGAAAAAATTTTTTCTCTCTGAAATTTACAAAAAAACGAGGTATTTCAAGTTTCTTGAAGTTATAATGCACTTGTTTAAATCTTTAGTATCGCACAAATGTTTAATAATATGTGAGTTATAATATTGTATAATATCATAATATTATATATTTAATTTATGAACCGGAAATTAAATTTCAGCTTTCGAAAGTAATTCCAGTTTCGGACACATTATATTTTATGTAACACAAAAAAAATTCGTCAGTAAAATTTACTATAGAACTTGATATAGTTTTGTTAAACTATGTTGACCGAACACCCCAATGAAACATGGCGCCGCAAAATTGGTGATTCAAATGCAACAAATATTTGGTGTTATTTAGAGCACCATCATCAAAATGAAAATGAAATTATTTTATAAATAAAAATTTTTTTTTTCGGTATAAGTATTACCCTTAAAACCCTCTATTAACTGCCTTTTTAAATTTTTTGATTGAATAAGTATCCTCCTTAATTGCTTGCCTTTTAAATAAGCTAATAGCCTCTAAAAATTTACCATATAAAGTTCCTTAATATACATACCTAATTTATTTAATGTATACAAATTTAAAATTGTATTTGTTTTTCCGATATGAGTTTTCTATGTGCAAATAACTTATTATTTAAATGGCTTCTTTTCTATTATAACAATCTTTAAAATTTCTTCTTTTCACGATGCTAAACAAAAATTATGAAAAAAAATCACGTATGATACCGTATGTTCGAAAGATCAATCTCAATAATGATAATAAAAGTGCTAGAAGAAAACCTCCAAAATTTTGTCT
This sequence comes from Funneliformis geosporum, assembly GCA_946474995.1. Taxonomy (NCBI): domain Eukaryota; kingdom Fungi; phylum Glomeromycota; class Glomeromycetes; order Glomerales; family Glomeraceae; genus Funneliformis; species Funneliformis geosporum. Next base: position 22,368 of record CAMKVN010000006.1, read on the forward strand.
TGATTGCAAGGAAACCGACAATTGTGTCAAATTATTTTCTAATAAAGTCAATAAAATAGAAGAACTCGTTGACAATTTATATAACAATCAAAAAAAGAAGACTGAAAAGTTCTCAATATATAACGCAAAATTTACTCTTAACAATATTCCTTGCGAAATTGAATACGATTTGGCCAATTTTACTTTAGATGAATTAGAAAAGTTAGGAAAGTTTACAATTCAAAATTTCATTGAGGATAAAAACTCATCTTCTACCCCTTATAACAAAAATGAAAATGAAAATATTTCTCAATAATTTTATTGAATTAAAACTAATTTTTTACAACCCATCACATATATTATATTATCATTATTATTAATTTTAATTTTAATTTTTTCAAGACGTAACGATTTTTATTTAATCTTTTAAATTTATTATTAATTTTTAATTTTCGAAATTTGAATAACTGAGAATGAAAATTTCTTGGTAATAATGAGAACGAATATTTACTTTTAACAAAGTTCTTTACGAATTAGAATATGATTTCTTAAACTAATATTTATAATTCTTTTTTCGGCAAAATCGGAATAACGGTATTTCTTCGTTTATTATGTATTTAAGTATGGACATTAAGATTTGCTTTAAAAATAAGATATATGTAATTGTTTTTCGTTGGCAAAATTTCTGAATTTATTAAATCCTTAAGAATTTTATGCTAGTTGTTGATTCAGCTAAAGTTTGTTAGCAATTGTCACGTAAAATAAAATCTATAATGCAGTAATTATACTTTTAGACTTTTTTGTTCAACACTTTTACCAAACGCTAATTTTAAGCCGTGATGACAGTAATTCTTTCTGTCTAAAACTTAATGTGATATAAAAGATTATTTAACAACAATTCATTTGTTTCACGTTTTAAGTATGTTTTGGAAACGACGCAAGGTTCCGTCTTTTATCTTGTTAAAAAAGGTCATTCCATTTTGCTTAAGTTATCGCTCGCACTCGAGGTTGCAAATATTCACAAATAGAAAGTGTCTCATTTATCTTGAGAGAAATTGAAATGATTAGATTTTTATTATTATTATTACTCGTCTCTTTAAATTTCCTGGCCCTTTCTATTGCAAAGGTTCCATCTAAAAAATTTATACATTACAATAATACAAACTCCTTTGATTTATGCTTAGACTTCCATTAATTTATTGAATACATGCAATGAAACAAATATCAGATATTTTTGTTGTCTGAGACTTAAAATCTATTTTTTTTTTAAAAAAAAAAAAAAATGAAATGAAAATTAATGGAAGACTATCATATTTTTTTGTGTGGTCGTCTTCCAGTTGGTTACTTTAGAAAGGTTCCCTGCATGTCCTAAATATTTGATTATAAAAAAAATTAGTAAACGGGACAAGTATCTATCTTAAGACTTGTCCAACCATTCATTGTACACGACAACCGGGCATGATAAGTTTTTTTTTTTTTTGAAATCTTCTAGATACTTCAGTAAGGACCGTTGTAAGACCTTCTCAAAGCAATTTTATTCAAAACGGGATAAAAAAAAATATTTGGTCACACATGTAACGCTTCATCCAAAAGGTATCGAGTTGCACAGATTGTTCTGAAATGAACTGCTAAACCAAGAAACTTAGACATTGAAACAAAACAAAACCACTACATATTTTATTTTGCTTTTTATGTCGCACATTGTTTTTGGGCTCGTTAAGTTTTTCCCAATATTTAATAATTATTTTCCGTAATGTAATATTATTGAGATGAATTTTCCATTACAAAAAAAATTTTTTTTTAATTGATGATCTTTGGGAAAATGAGTTTATAATACAACATTTGTGTAATAAAGTATCTAAGCTTGGTAATAGATTACGCAATTATTTATTTACAAAAAAAAGAAATTACTTAATTAGATATCTAGTAATATACTAGTTTATTCAAATTTTCGATTACGATTCTTGGAATGTGAATAACTAAATATTTTTGGAATGGAAAATGCAATCTGATCTGAAGGATCGATAATAAAATATACCAAGTTTTTTTTTAAACAAAAAAAATAAAATCAAAAAAGGATTTTATTAGAATTCGACGAAATCCATTAATCTAAAGGCATATACTTGTTCAGATATATATATTTTTTAAGTTGGATAAACCATTAGAAAAAATCAACATTTGAGAAGGCCTTCCTCTGACAAAAATAGATATATATATCAAATAACAAAGCATCAAAACGTATGGTAAATAACAAACATGATTTTGTTATCACTTGACATTCATAAAATTTAATGTATAAATTTATATTTTCCATTTTTGTATACAAACAAAGTGTGCATAAATGATTTTGTTATACAGTTTTCAAATTATTCTTTGTTTCAAGTCACAGAGTCTCAAAAACAATATATATATTTGTGAACCAATATTTTATGTTATTTTTATTTATTTTATTAATTGTCAAGTTAATTTTACATTATATTGTATAAATTAGATCCCTACCCCGAAAGAAAGATTTATAAACCCCAAAAAGATGCAAAAAAAAAAGAATAAATACACAGGACAAGATATTCATCTTTTTTTTTCATAAACGTTTCAAAATGTATCAAGAAAACATCAATACAAGCATTTATTCTCCACAAAGTTCTCAAATTGATACTACTTTTAACAATTTGAACCACGGACGGGACGACGACCAAATCGTTAATGTTACGTCTCAAGCGCCTATGGCAGCACCACGTAGTACAGAGCCATTCTATATGAATGAAGTAAATCAGGCGATGAATCAAGCAGATGATTCAACCATTTCCATTTTCTCGTTCTATTATTACTTCAACAATCATCCTCACCATATCAAATGTGAAGAAGTACAAGTGTCCTTTGATACTTTCTCTCAGATGATAAATAATACTGATAATATTTCTAATTACAAGATTTATGTGTTCTATCATGAACAAACTGTAACGAAGAAAATTTATAAAGTAACCTGTGAAATTATTTCACATACGTTTGCGATTCAGTTTTTAAACCGTAATATTTATGGTATAGAATTTAATCAGATTGAACAGCAACTAGAAGTTTCTAGACAACACTTTGAAAATCTTAAATTACACTTAAGAAATGATTTGGCTCATTATTTTTCATCCAAACAGATTAATTCCAATGTTAATATCCTCAATCATTTTCAGGAAAGTAATGCAAATACTCTTCCCTATTCTACTCTTCAACAGGATGATAGTAGGTATTATACTCAAAATCATGTTTCGCAACCCTAATATATTTGAGAAATATATTTGTGTTTTACGTTATGAATAAGTTTTAATTTCCAAGATTTTAATTTTAAGACAGATTAGACAGATTTCACTTTGAAAGTTATTTCATTAGTATAACTATTTTTATAGTAGTTTTATATTCCTAATTTAACAAAATTGTTTAATTTTTAGACAAAATTCAGGAAATGAATATTTCCGTTATTTTATGATTATGTTATTACAAAAATTATACTATGAATAATAAATTTAAGAATAATGTCGTAAAGCCACATCCTCAAATGGTTCTCTCTCTATTTCTCTTTTTTTTTTTTTGAGTTATTCCCATAATGACAATTTGACTGTGATCGTTAGATAAACAAACAGAAGGATTTCGTAGAATTCTAATTAAATTCTTTTTTGGTTTCCATTTTTGATGTTTTTGAGTTTAATTGTCTTAAAAGAATCATTGTTTATTATTGGGTTTTTTTTTTTAAAAAAAAAAAATTTGAGAACCTTCAGTAATTAATCGATTATTAAGATTGTATTTCCATTTCAAATATTTATTAATAAAACATTCCAAGATCGTGTCTTATCCGTATGTAATCCATGCACCGGATTTATTGCATCCGAAAATGCTTTAACTGCTAGCATTGAAATAAAAAGATACAAGAAATGATATATTAATATCTTGCCTAATTTTAGGTTTTGAATCCAAAATCATAACATTTGTTTAGAAAAGATACTTTTGTTGATCCTATGATTATTATAAATTGATTTTTACGTTACTTACGATTAGGGTGGTTTAAAGGCAGATAGGTAGGATCAGAAATATTGGATTCGATATTAGACATTTTTCATATTTAAATTAGGATTATATATCCGGTTTTAAATCAAAACCGGGAGAAACTAGATTTAAATCTGAAGGTCGAATCTCTAGTACTAAGAATGCAAAAGTAAATTCCAAACATAAATCGAAAATTTGAATAGAACTAGTATATTACTATATTTAATTTTTATCCATCATTACTTTATCTAATTAAGTAATTTCTTTTTTTTTTTGTAAATAAATAATTGCGTAATCTATTACCAAGTTTAGATACTTTATTACACAAATGTTGTATTATAAACACATTTTCCCAAAGATCAACAATTAAAAAAAATTTTTTTTTGTAATGGAAAATTCATCTCAATATTACATTACGGATAATAATGAAAGAATAATATTAAATATTGGAGGGGAAAAGGTTAGAGTTCCCTAATTATGCAATATTGATTGTTGTTACAAATTTAAAAAATTTAAAGTTCGAAATGTAATTTAATGCTTAATAGTATGAAACATATCGAACAACGTTAACGAGGTATCCGGAAACTTTACTAGGAACGATGTTTCAACAGCGTAATAAAGTTTTACTTGATCCAAAGAAGGGAAATGAATATTTCTTTGATCGCAATAGTAAAGCATTTCATTACATCCTAGAATATTATCGCACAGGAAAGTTAATATGGCCAGGTTATTCATTACAAGACAATAATAACAATTCGCCAAATATTTCGTGTGAAGAATTAATTATAGAATGTGATTTCTTTCAAATTCCTATACCAGAATATATTAAATTACGCTCATCAAATTATATCCTTTCCACATTCTTTTCAATCGAAAATGAGTTAGATCCTGCCGTTTTAATACTTCGAAGTTTTTTGAAAATGGTAAAATATTTAATTTATTTATTAAGATTTAACTTGGAGAGTAGGATTGAAATTAAGTTTCCTTCATCTGATAAATCAAAATTTGAAATGATGCCTCCAAGTGTTCAAGATAACAAAGAAATTAGAGAATTGATTAAACCATTTGTCGGAAATGGATATAATATCTTGCAAAAATTTCAAGTGAAGATTAAACATAATTTAATGAAATTTCTTGACCCTAATGGTAATGGTTTAAAAATTAATGTTAACGTAATCGAAAGAACTCTTCATACGCCTTCAAGATATATTCTGGTCATTGAGATTGGCGATAATTATTTCTCGGATCTTGATATTGTCTGGGATAAAGCTTTGATGGATCAATAATTGCAGAAAGTATAAGAGGATAAGTTTATGATTTAGTTTAGCTAAATTATATTAAAATTGGAGTAAATTTAATGAGAATAATTTTTTCGTTATTTATAATCAAAGTTCATCAAATAAATCTATATTGTATAGTTGATAATTCATTTAAAATTTTTTTTTTTTTTTTTTTTTTTAAAAAAAAAAAAAGTGGGTAGTAAACTCATTTAAAATCTAATATACCAAAAAGTTTTGGGGAGTATTCAGCTGATCAGTACGGTACGATATTCCAAATTTTGATCGTACTTATTGAGACCAGTACGGTACGGTACTTTCTATTATTGTACGTATATACTGTATAACGATTTTCTATATACCCTACCCTATGTTAATGATCTCAATGATATTAATAGTGAGCATTCTATACTAGGATCGTCTTAATAAAAAAAATTTTTTTTTTTCAAAAAAAATAAAAAAATAAAAAAATACCTTAATAAAAATTAAATAAGTACTGATCTCAAAATCGGTTTTCCCTATAATCAAGTTTTCAATACTGAGAATTTGCTAAAATGGTGATTTATTTTTACATAGTGTAACCGAAATTAAACATTTTATTATATACAGTATATAGACGATTTAGAATTAGATCCAATAAAATAAATAATAATCCATGGCGTTCAAAATTCAGAGATTCGAATATTCGAAAACATTCGAATCTCCTGATTGAAAATTATGGCTATATTCGAATATCGAAATTTGATTTGAATATCAATTAATTATAAGCGGATCCGTTCGACGTTATGAGCGTAATTTATTATCATTCATGATACTTGTTTAAATTTCTTAATTCTGGTCAATTAGATTGTGAGTGACGTCAAAATAGGATTTTATTATAATATTCACGTGATATAGTATTTAATTAGAAACTACATATAAAAAAAAAATACGAAAATTATTGTAAATTATACATAAATTTATAAATCTTAATCTTAAAATACATAATTTAAACCTATATAGAGTAATTTCGAAAGTAATAAATTTGCTATCGCGAAAAAAATAATGATGATTTTGCCAATTAAGAAATACGTTTAATATTTGTATCGCCAATTTTGCCAAAGAAATAATAATAAACGATTTTGCCAATTAAAAATTATGTTTAATACTTGCATCGCCAATTTTGCCAAAGAATAAATAAGAAGGGTCATTTGCTATTAAAATCGAGTTACGAATCAGTAACGTGATTTTAATAGCAAACGCCCAATAATAATGATTTTGTCAATTAAAAATTATATAAGATTTAGAAAAGTTGCCGCCAAAAACTCAAAGACCTTAACTTTAAATTTTATCACCAACATTAAAATTTTGAGTGGAAGAAATAAAGTTCATTAGTTTTTCTAAAGGAACATTATTGAGAATTGTTTTTTCGGTGACAGTTTTATTAGAAGTTATGAAAGAGGGAGATTTATTATTGGGATTTGGAATTACTGCTAAATCTGCCAATTTGGTTAATTCTTCAAAAGATAAACTTGACATTTTTTGAGGATTTTTATAGAAATCATCAAACATTGCATTATTTTTTAGTGACATTTTTGAATTTTTGAAGGATATTGAGTAATTTTTCGACAACATTTATAGGAATTTCTCTTGCTCTTTTATAAAGAAAGTTAATTGATAGTATATATCATTTAATCAATATTTCACAACCTGTAATGGCAATAATATAAAATTCACCTTCGGTTTGTTATACAAACTACTTCAGAGAAAGTTCGATTCATTCTTTTCATTTTCCTTTTCGACAAATTAGACAATTATATAATACAATTATACCGGATTCAATAAATTCTCGAATATTTAATTTCTAAATAAGGCACACAAAACAAGTATATAACGACATTTTTTAATAAAAACAATGGAATTTATATATTTGGAATGAACCATCCCCGCATAAAAAATAAACAATCATTTACAAGAAACTTTCCAAATTGGGTTAAAATGCAATTTTTTTTATTGGTCTTATTCACCTCTTGCAGTTGTATGTTGAGCTTGGTGTAATGATTCTTACCGTTCCTAGTCTTTTTTGGTTTTTAAAAAAAAATATATATAACTTTACTAAGCCTTTCCAATTCCATTTCGAACCTTTCTAATCTGATAAATGTTGATAAGTCTTCTCATTGAATGAATGATTTAAAGGTCATTTCATCTAGATCTCGGCAAATTCCATTACATTACCACTTTTCCATGGAATAGTTAGGCGTAATAATCCCGATAGGACAATCGAACATGAGTATTTCGTATTTTATTGTCAAAAAATTAGAAAATATGATAATTTGATGATCGCACAATTTAATTGGTTAATTGGTTTGTAATCATTTCCTAATTAATTCTATAATCACTCTTTGTCTGCTTTTCCTTATTAATCCATAAGCCGGTTAGGTTAGGATTAAGTATTAGGTTTAGGATAAGGGATTAATTTTAGGTATTGTCACACGGCAATCACCGACTATTCAATTTTATAATTATTTCTGGGGACTGAGAATCTTTTTTATGAGAAAAAATTCTTATTTCACTCATTATTTGTCATACTATGCAAACCAGCTATCATTTTTCATGCGACATAAAGATTCAAATCATGTGACTTATTCCGGTAGAGAAACCGAAACAGTTGAAATTTTCAGAAAAAATTCATTGAATAATGTAATAATGGATAATATAACTTTAAAACTGCAAGTTATTTCTTAAAATATACAAAAAATAAACATAAGTTTAATCAATTTTAATAATATACGATTAATTTTTTCTTTTTTTATAACCAAAATTTCGAGATATTATTTTTATAAGTTGCTTCTATGATTGATCATTATAGTCTCATATTCTAAAAGAGAAAATACAAAAAATATAAAGAGAAAAGGTGAAAATTTTTAATAAAGCTATCATCATCATAATTTGAAACTGCAATTTTAAAAAAGGTGATTAAAATTGGTATTATCATATTATATGATAGGCTTGAGTTACTAACCATTCCTTAATCATATTTTCAAGAAAAATAAAAAATTTATAATTTCATTTTAACTAAAAATCCCATAAATAGGGCTTTATTATTTCTTTTTAGATAAAGAGATGATCAGATACTTTCCAAACTTTTTGAAATTAAAAATATTTTTATATTATACTATTTTTTTTTTATTATTTTTAATTCAAAAAATGATAATAATAATCAAAAAACACAGTTAATATAGAAGATTTGCTAGAAAAATGAGGCTGAGAATTTTTTTAATTTTATTAAAAAATTTTCAAAACCCATTTTTTTAACAAACTTCCTATATAATCTCTTTAACAAAAGACTAATTCAATAATTTTAGATATAAATATATTAAAGATAATACTATCAAAGTACTGAATAGTTTAGATTAATATAAATTTTTTAGTTTAGTTTAGTTCAGATTAATAAATTTAATTGCAATATGAGTTACAATACAATTGTGACATTTTTTTAGTAATTGCAGCATTATCTTTAGTTTAGATTATAAATAATAATCTGAAAAAATTCAGATCAAATCAAATTTTTTCAGATTATAATTCAATTTGAACAGAAAAAAATCTGAAATATATTGAAAATTTCAGATAAATTCAAAGTTTCAGTTAATAATAATGTTTTCAAATTTTAGACCTTTATTAAAAAAAACCCAATAAAGATTACATTTGAATTATTATATTAAAAAATTCTAATAAAAGTTAATTTTAAATTATCAAAGATGACTTTTATTAGAAAATTTATCTAGATCAACTTATTTCATTAAATAGTTAATATTTAATTACATAAAATAACTTATGATAAAAAAATTCTATTTAATTTAATAACTTATTATAATACTTACTTCTTAAATAATCTTATTTTGATTTAGTTATTCATAATCTTTTAAATAGATCTCTTAAATGAAATTATAGATTAGATTTTAATTTTATTTTCTTTCTTATATTAACTCAAACATAAATTAACAAGATTAAAAAAGAAAATATGTTATCCTTTAAAATCAAACTTATATAACTTTATATAAACAAATTAATGGAAAAAAATTTAGTGTTATTAATATACAATTTTGGTAGATTATTACAATTAAATGATATAACAACTTTTCTATTTATACAAATGAAAAATTTCTAATTATACTCTTTGATTGATAATTAAATTTATAATAGATCAATTAAATCTTACTATTACATTTGTCAAAGTTAAAGATTATAATAATAATATTTATAATAATATTATAGATTACAATTACCATTCTTATTGATTAATTATTTAAAAATTCACTCTATTAATATCTTATTCTAATTTAATAATATTACTATAAAATACTCAATATATTATTTTTTAAAAAATCTTTTTAATGCTTATAACTTTTCTTTATTCTAGATTTATAGAGAAATAAGAATCTCAAATAACTTATTTATTAATTAAAAATTCATTAAAATACTGTTTAATTATTTTTTTCCTATTATTAAATTTTCTTTCTCAACTTCTTTTTATCAAAGAATCTTTTACAAAAGAAAAGCTTTGATTCTTTATAACAAAAATTTTTATGGATAAATATCTACATTATATTATCTTATCTTAAACTACTAAAACCTGATTAATATTGTGTTAGATATAGTAGTATTAGCTGATACAAATATTGGAATTAGCTCAGTTAGCTGTTAGATAATCTTCAGTTGATTTAGCCATTGGCTGAATCATGACTTTCATTTGAAATTAGTGATCATAATTATATTATTAATATCTTAATATTTAACAAAATATTTATAATTAAATTATTGTTGCAAAAATTAGATAATTATAAGTTTAATCATAAATAAAGTTTTCAGAATCCCTTTCAACTAAAAATTTGTAATGTTCATTTAATTAAGAATTTCATAATATAATGACATAATATCTAATTTGAAAAAGCAACTCAATTACAGCTTAATTATTTGAAAATTTCAGAGTTAATTCTACTTGATTTTACAGAATTAACTCAGTCATCAACTTAGATTCTAACAGCTAATACTACTAACTCGTCAGAGGTTATTTGATATAATTATATCAAATAATCTCCGGTGAGTTAAAATAGGTTATGTAATCTAATGGTGGTAATATAATCTAATGGTAGTGACATAATCTATTAGTGGTGATATAATCTAATAGTTATGATAGTCTTTATATAATCTAATGGTGATGATATAATCTAATAGTAGTGGTATGATCTAATGTCACGATCTAGTAGTTGTGTCATGACCTGATGTTATAATCTAATGTGGTGAGATAATCTATAAGTGGTTTCATAACCTATAGTTTGGTTATCTTTACAGCTTTCTAACTATTATTTTATTTAATTCCTGCTATATAGTATTATGATAGGTCGGTAGTGATATGATCTATTAGTGTGATTAATATATAATCTAACGGTGGTGGCATAATCTGATAGAGTGTATTTTTCCGCTTATCTATAGCCTTTCTTTTATCAAAAACTATTCATGTATTTACATTACTCTGCATTCCTTTTACTCCTAAAGAGCTATCTATTTGTTTACCTGCTTTTAGGCCTGTTTGGTGGCCTGTTAATATATCAAGGATGCTTCTTTTTTGCGCCTATTTGGTTGCCTCTTAAAATACCAAATTGTGGTAAAAAAATCGTGTCGGGTGGTGTGATAGATTTGCGATTAATTTTGGCTGGCTCTATGGTATAACTATGGCCGATTTTTTGGTCATGTGATTTGGGGATCCAGCTTAGCGTCATGATAATGACTTGATATTATCTTGGAACTACTGTAGAGCTGTCATAGAACTATCATAAAACTGTTGAAGAACTGGTAGGAAACTGGCTGGGTGCCTGAGAGGTTCCATTTATTCACCAGTTTTAGTCCACTTATATGTCAGCTTGGTTGTTGAGTTATTATACTCAAAGTTCCAGCTGAAATTATAGAATAGTGTTGGCTGATATTATTGTTAATTTCTGCGTCTTTTTTCTCCCATTTGATTACTAGAAGTGCATCATCTTGCAATCTAACTATTGCCTATTTGTTGTCAGCATATTGGCAGAATATTCTAAGCACTTCTGAGGCCTGATATGGTTTAAATTGGGTTGAGGCGATGAGTATGCTATTTTTTTGCTGTCCTTATAAAATTAATACCAAATTTTCTTAAGAACGCTCTTGGGGATAATCTTGATATCATTTTTGGGCTTCTTAGCTTGTTTTATTGAATTCTTTATTATCTGTCCTTAAGAACCCTATCAACCCTAAGAATTTTAAAATTCTAGAAAAAAAAAATCAAAATTTTTCTTTGGTATACCACTTAGATATATATAGTCATGTATATCGTCAATATATGATATAAAAAAAAATAAAAAAAAGGTAAAGAGTTCAAAATTTCTTAGGGCTCTTAAGGCTCTTAAGGACAAGTAGTAAATTGCCTTCTGAGAGTTCTAAAATTGCCAGTTTGCTATATTAACGCGTTCTTGTTAAGTTTTTTTGCCGTCCCTATAAATTTTTCATGAAGCCAAATTTTTGATAAGTCATTAAGACCAATTTATAGCATTAGGCATTTTCATTCTATCGAGAACCTATCTCATTGCCTCTGGGGTCTAACAGTTCTGAAACATCTTATCCAACCTTTTCCGATGATAATATGCATTCAAGTGATACTTTTTTACATGCCAATCACAAAATCCATATTCAGAAGCTGTTGGTCTTTCACATCTATCTTGTTTGCATAGAGGTCACTGGCGCCTTTTCCAGTAAATATAACACCCTTCTAGTTTTCTACTTTCCTGTTAACAAACCTCCCTTTCATTGGAATGATACTGGCAAATATATTTACCGCCTATTGATATTATTCTTAGATAAATAACACTTTGATATCTATAATTATTTATTTTATTTTAAACTTTTTTGTTGGGGTATTATACTGAAACGGTATACTAAATAATATATCCGAAAATTTTTACTATAACACAATCTGAGCTTTCAGAGTTCCTCGATACCCCCGCTTCACTTTTTCACCCAAAGGCTGAAAAAGATAAAAATGCTAAAATAATTCGTTATTCCGACTGGAATTACTTGGTGGGTGTCCCATCTCATGATGAATTGGCTATGAGAAATGATGAGAGTTCAACTTTAATTCTCAAAGATGAGATAGCAAATTATCGAGATATCCCATTCATGCCGGTTGATATAGAAGAATCTAAAGAGTATATCTATGATACCTCCCACTATATTCTTCGCCTCTATGGGTATCTTGTTAATAGTCAAAAAGCAGTTGTAACTATTACCGGTATCAAGGTATTTTTCGATATTTGTATTCCTAACAATATGAGCATTCCCAAATTCTGGTCTAAAATAAAAGGTATCCTTGCAACTGGGAAAGATGGTAGTGAAAACACTGTTAACATGAATCTAATCCAGATAGAATATATAAAGGCATATCCTATCCGTGGTTATCATGCAGAAAAAAAGTCATATCTCTGTATTATTACATCCAATAAAGATCTAAGATTCACTACTCTCGATATCATCTTAAGCTATAATTCAAAGGTTGATCTTGAATGTAAAATAGAGACAGCTTCAGACGATATAGGCACATATTATCATAAAGTTGCAAGAGAGTATCGAAGACCACTTTCTGGGTGAGGATTAATAAGTGATTATAGATATAATTTCAGTGCATCTTATTATGTGAAATCCCATCACTGCCCACATACATTTTATGTTCAAATTGATAACTTTTGCTCTATAGATAATTTCGAACCACTTTATAAAATTTATACATCTTCTCTCTTTACCCTCGATTGAGCATTTGTTCTAACATGAGATATAAAAACATATGATTCACATGGATCAGGAAACTTTTCAGAAACGAAAAATAATACGTCCTAAGTTTTTATAATCTGCATGATCCTACACTGAAAAGACGATCTGATTTCTCTAGAAAGAATATGTTTAATTGATGTAGAAACAAAACCAGACCCATGCTGAATCACAATCATATGTGGGAATCTGACCAATCTCTTAAAGGCATTCGCTCTATGTTGGAAATCTTTTGCTTTAGACATCTAGCTCAGTTTTAACGATTCAAGATATGATTGACAGTTGTATTAAACAACTTCAACTATAACCAAAATGCTGATTTTTTTTGGCAAATAATCGGCAGAAATTAGACTATATTTCAGCTGACATTCAACATTTTAAAAAAGTGACAAAATGGATTATTTCAACTAGTAAATAGATCAATCTAAATGGATGGATTTATTTTTATATTTCTATTATCAGAAGATAGCTAATATTTTTAATCTAGATTTTTTGATAGTTATTATTTTATTTTATTTTTATTACTTGTAATTTCTTTTATTTTCTTTGAAGAATATTTTTTTATTTTAATAAAATAATTGACAGAGTAATATCCAAAATAATAAGTTAATATGCTATAAAAATTTAATTAAAAAATTTTTTAGCATATTGTATCTTTCTATTACAAAGCTTTCATATATCCAATATTAATATAAAATAAAATTTTTAATTTGGTTAAAAAATTTTAGAATCTCATTTTTCTAACTTATAATCCAAATGATTAAAAATTATAAAAAATAAATTTTGTAAACTTTTAAAAATTATTTTTTCTAATATTTATTTTATATTATAATATAATAATCATAAAATTTTAAAATATTTTATAATAAATTTAAATATAAAAGATAAATTAAAACTTTTATTATAAAATTTAAAATATTATAAATATTAATAAATAATAAATATTAATATCATTTAAAATTTATTAAATAATATAATAAATTTAATTATAAAATAATTTTTTTTTATAATTAAATTTTAGAACTTTATAAAATATTATAATTTTATTCTAAATTATGATTTACTTTAATATTTTATTAAAAAATAAATGATAATAATAAAATATTATTATTAAATTATTAATATTAAATAAATTTAATTTTTATTTTTTAAATAATTATTAATATTTAATAAAATTATTAGATAATTATAGATTTAAGTTATATTATATAATAAAATATACAGTGAAACTTTGATATATCAAAAATTAATATAATGAATTTTTAATATTTAACTAATTAAAATATTAAATATATTTTATTTTAATAAATTAATTAATTAAAAAAATTTGTTATAATTTTATAAAGAAGTTGAGATTCAGATCTTAAGATAAGATTTATTATATCTGAGTTAATTGTATATTATTTATTATTATTATTTTACTTATATTTTTTTAAAAAATTAATTTATCCTTATTAGTAATATCTGATAAAATTACCTTTTTTAATATGATAAAATTGACAAAACTAAAATGAATAAACTAGTTTTTTATTAATAACGAAACTGTTTTACTTGATGCTAAAATTATATTTAACTTGATTTGTTTCTTATATAATAATTTTATATTTATTCATATAAAAATATTCAAGAAACCAATCCTTTTGATAAAACTACAAATTTTTCAAAAAAGAGTTTAGATAGGTATTACTAATCCTTATAATATATTATATAACAAAATATTTATTTATAATAATAATACTATTTAAAATTTATTTTTAATATGTAGCTTAAAAAATTTAAAAACTTATTTGAAACCTTTAAAATGATTTTTTTTAAATCTGAAATTTCTGAAATTTGATTAAACTTAATTGAGTTTAAGAAACCTATTAGAAGTTTAGGTAAAATATTTATTATAAACAAATAGTTTAATCACAAATATCTTAAAACTTGAATTTTTTAAAATAGTTTAAAGAGGTATCTTTGATTTATACTATATATCTAAATATTTTTAAAGTATTATAATTAAAGTATTCTAAGTTTATTAAGCTATAATATGATAAAATATTTATTTATAAATTATTGAAGATATTATGAATCTATAAATTATAAAATATGATTTTTTGGATTATATAAGTTTATAAGTAAAATTTCTGCTTATTTATTACAAATTTTCTTTTGATTTATTTTAAAAAATTAAAATAATTTTAATTAATTTTAAATATATAGTATATTATAATAATATTTATTTTTTAATTATATATTTAGAAGTAAGAATACTATACTAAATTATTAACTAAATCAGTCATAATAAGTCTAAACTATGGAATTTTAGTTTAGATAACCATTAATTATAAGCTAAAAATTTGTGATTTGTAAAATAAATATTTTATGATTAGTTTATAATAATCATATTAAAAATTTACATTTAGTTATATTAAAAATATATAATATTATAAATTTATCATTAAGAAAAACTTTTATTATTATAATTTTTATAATAAATTTTATGATTCAATTTGTATGTAAACATATGAAATTTAAAGAATTTATAAATAATTAAGATAATAAATTTTTTAAAACTTAATTTAAAAACTAAATTGTTTTTAAAAATTTCTTAAAAAAACTTAATTTTGAGAATTTTGAGAAGCATATTTATTTAAATTTATAAAAGGTATTAATATTATAGAATCATATTATTTAGTAATCAGCTGTTTTTTTGTAAAATTTTTAAATTAAAAATTTGCATTGCTTTATTTGATCTAATTCAGATGCATTAATGGTTTTTAATATATTACATAATGAGATCACATCCAAACTTGTAATAGGTGAATTATAATATACTGTATATTTAAAATAAAAAATAAAAGGCAATAATTATATTCTCAATATACAGTAGTTTTTCAAGGATTATTTTATAAAATTAATATATATATATATATATAATTAACATCATATTTTAAGAGGGGTCAGAAAAAATAAAGGATTTCTATAATTTGTTTGACTAATATGTTTTTTTGAAATATAAACAATATTTTGTATCGATAGGTAATTATTGTATAATATTAAAATAATTATTCTTTAGAAATTTACTTTTCTAAATTCCACTATTCAATAGAGCTATGGATTTGATGCAATGGTTACATGAAAGAACTCATTTGTAAAGGAAGACAGCTAAGCTACTCGATAAACCAGATAAATATTTTAAAAATAAATATATATCAAAAAGAAGAATTGGACACATGAGATTAATTAACATAGAACCGAAAGTTTTCATTTCTAGTGGTTTAAAAATCAAACTTACAAGATTTTTCTTTTTTTATAGATCTTAACATTTTCGCACATATTGAAAAAAAGAATTCTACAACAGTTTAGGGTGACTTTTATATTGGTGAACGCCAGATCGCGTTAATTAATATTATCAACACATTGAACAATTTCCATTAATAATAAATTTAATATAAAATATTTAGTCTAATAAAGTCAAATTTGACTTAACTAAAATTTTCATGAATTTACGTTACATCGGTTTCTATATACTCGATTTAACTATTTTAACTTTATAATCAAAAAAAAAAAAGTTTATTAAGTTAAAACAATCTTTGATTCGTCAAATAGCCTAGCTAATTAATTTCACACCGAATTGATTTGCAATATCATAATATTTTTGATCCAACTTTTTCTTCCCAGTCATTTCTAAAGATTGTAATTTCACACCTTTATTTATACACCCTTTTAAAAATAGTTCAAATGTTCTATTGTCCACCAAAAAATGTATCTCTCTAAATTGAATTTTTTCTACGCTATTAGGAATAAATTTGCTTATGCTTGGTAAATTTTGATCCCACTGTCCACCTTCTAATAGCCCAGTACTAAGATAAACCAATTCTATACATGATTTTAATATAGTGATCAATTCGGTCGGATATAATTTTGGGAGTACTAAATAATTTAAAGAATGTAAATGAAGGGAAATTAGTCTAATTAATTGGAATCCTTGATCGATTTCTCTTTTAAAATCTAGTATTAATTTTTTTAAACTACTTGAAGTAAATTGAAAGATTTTATTTAACCAATCTCCGTCAACATGTAATTGAGTATAATTATCTGGTGTAAATTCAAGAACTTGAAGCCCCGACAAATGTGAATGTGTCGTCCAAACCTTTAATTTATCAAGAAATTTGCACTTCATTATTTTCAATTCTTTAAGATTCTTAAGTGAGCATAGCGAATCTAAAGATTCTTGATCGAGATATTGAAAAGATAACAAAGTAAATTCCAATTTCTCCAACCAAGCACTTTGCGTCCTTAATGTATTAAACACGACATTATAAAATTCAAATACTTGAATATTATGAGTTCTAGTAAAACTATAAAAAAAATCTTCTTGTGATAAGGTGATAGATTTTAATCTCTTTTGTGAAGAGATTAGTGAGGATAGTGCATTAGCTTGTTCAAGAGAAATGATTTTACCGTTATGAAGTGATTCAAGGTTTTTGGTAAATGAGGAAAGATTAGCGTAGAATTTTGATAAATTTGATACTTCTTTAGTCATAAGTTGAGTTCCAGCATTTCCAGAAATTGCGAAATATAAACTTTTCAACCCGGTTAATTTGTTTTCTTTGGAATCATCAAAAAAAGAATTTAACAATGTTTCCATAAGTTTAATTTGAACGTTTTCATCATTAAAGGTAAATAGTTTGATCTCCAATATTGTTAAATTTTTACAAAATTCACTTAGATATTTTACAAGGTGATTGATTATTGAGTAGTATAATTCAAAAGTCAAACGAATTGGAATCGTGTCAGTGGGAATGTAAGAGGGCATCCAGATTTTGTCATGGTCAATATGAACTTTCGAAAATATAGAACCTAATTGTAACCCATGAAAAAACGTACCGTAATCAAAGGTTGGTGAACTTTTTAACGAAAAAGAAATAGGTTCATTGGGTAATATTTTGGAATTAATAATTTCTTCTATTTCAGATTGAGGAATACAAGTTAATAATGTTCTGATTAACTTATAATAATCTTGAACATCTTTTTGTTGAGATTTACTATTTAAGTTAGCGAAATGTTGAAATGGATAAGAATATAGGAGTGGCGTTGAAACATTACACCAATAACGAGAAACCAATGTACAGGCGTGTATATCTTTTGTTGCGGTGTTAGTAGAAGCGGTTAATGGATTGTACAGAATCAAAAAAATTTTTTCTAAACACTCTGGAGGCAGAAATGATGTCATATTTTTAAGAAGTGAAAGTGAAATGAAGAAAATAAGACACATTTTCAAAAGTGAACCGATATTTATATTTGAATATTTGTGAAACCATGCATATTAAAAATTTATATAAAAAAATTACATTCGTGTAATTATTATCCTATCGATGTTACTTTTTTAGGTTAATAAAACCAAAGTTTATTTTATTCACCTAATATGTAAATCAATTGAATCTTCAAAGACGATGCCTTATTTAGGAAAGTCCATTTGATTTTTAAAATAGAATTAAACGTTAAATTTCGTTGAATTTATTAAGTAATCATGCAAATTTCTTAATGTTTAAGATTTTGTTAGGTTGTTTTGTTCAAATTTTAGTCCTCTGAAGGCGCAACGAACTTGAAGAACATAAAAAGGTTGATAGTTTTATGTAATGGATTGTTTATTTATTATTTCCATTTGACGGAATATTTTAATGTCAGGACAAGCTTCCGTTAGGGAATCATTATATTGTGACCACCAAATAAGATTACTTATATATTTCTTGAATAATTTTATTCAAAGTAAAGAATTTTCGCATGAAGTTTTAAATCATCATCTATATTTGAATTTTTGTAAACAAAAAATTTTATGAAGATTGAATTTTATGCATGGAAGTTAAAGGCTAAATTCAAACTTCATTTAATTGTATTAACATAAGGATTTATATAATACTAGTTAGATGTTAATGACATTTGTAAAACTAATGTAAAAATAAAGAATGTTAGTATGATTCATCATTAGTAATAGCACTTTTCACTAGTATTGTATTCTAACCTGATTGAGTTTGGAAATTAAGTGTGATTTCTCCAAAGTTTTTTTCTTCCAGTATGTAACTAATTTTTTATTAGTTCTTATAAGTGGATTAAGAATATTGATCTAATATGATTTCTTTTAAATTAAAAACTTATACAACAAAAAGTTTAAATTAAAATTAGTCAATATTATTGCCCTTATAAAATGTTTTATTTCTTGTAGATAAAAGTTTGCTATGTAACTTTTGGACATAATGAAATATTCATTATAATGTTTTTAGTTGTTTCTTCATTATAAGGATAAAAGTTTTGACAGAACTTGCAGAACATTTTTGCCCTTTTTTGTTACATTTCAGATATGTTCCAGTTGAGAGATAAGCAAGCTTTTTCTTCTAAATTTTTACCTTTCTAAATACTTTTAATTAATGAGTTAAGTCTTTTTGTATTTTACTTGTTTTGAAAATTCAACTTTATTAGAGGAAAAAAAATTATATATGTAAATCAATATATTTATTTATTTATTTTTAATAATTTCGTTAAAATATATTTTGATAATATTTTATTACTTCTATTGCAGTGTTCATCTTTGGCATTATTAATTTATATAATGTACGAAGTTTAAACAATTTTAACAATACCAATAATTTCATGCTTTTACACACATTAATATTTTCAGATATTTATCTTAGGGTGTTCTCAATCACCTCTCTCAATGTGATCATTGCTCAACCTCTTTTTATCTTTCTATCAATTTCATTTCATTATGAATATAAAAAAAAAAATAGCACGCACCGGCTCTTTTCACTAATTTAACAAGTAATTTATCATTCATTGCAACAACAAAAACAATATACTACTACTACACCTATCATAAAAAGTAGTGTTGTGATCAATTTACGATGGTGATGGTCCCGTTGAAGATTAAAATAAGAGTGTTTGTTTGAGCGATCTCTTTTTATATTCCATCAATGAAATTTTTTTAAAAAATGGTTCCCGGTATTATTTTAATGATAATCTTGTTTCATTTTTTTAGCCAATCAGATCATTTATAAACCCATTGAAGGAAACGCTTGAGAACGCTCTTATTTAAATAAATAACTTTTCCAGAGTATGGAACTGTACACGATCAAAAATTTCGTATTTAAAATAATTTTAATCTTCATACAATATTCATAAAAAAAATGTGATGAATTATTTAAATAACGTATCATTTTGATATTAAAAATTCAAGTCACGAGGGAGTAAATTATATGATCCAAAAATGTAATTTTTGGTAATTAAGGGTGAGAAAAACCAATAAAGTACGGGAGGCACGTCGTACAGTTAAAGATGATAAAGAGTCCCGTCTTAGTCTTTGTAGCACCAGTCTTATACAAAGACGGACCGGACTGCGGTTTTAATTTATAAAGACCGATCAGAAGGACCGTTAGTCTTGTAATTCAGTCTTTTTTTTTAAAAAAAAAAAATATTTATAACATATTACAACAATAAATTATATTATCTTCAAAACTAGTATCAATATTTAAAGCTTCATTTTCAACAAAAGTATCATAAGGGAACGTTTCAGCTTCATTTTCTTCAACTGTTATCAAAGAAGAACCGCTTTCATCATTTATTTCGGTCATTGTAAAAAGAAAAAAAACTCAGCCCATTGTCGATCTTTTATATATTTATATTACTTTAAAACCTTAATTTATTAAGCTTAATTACATAATGTTGATCAGTCTTTTTGAAGACCGCAGTTTTTAAAAAAAAACCAAAGTTTTACAAAAAGACTGCCGGTTTGTTGATTTTAATCACAAAAACAAAAGACTGAAGAGTACTGCGGTTATTTAAGTCCGGTCTTTTAAAATGAAAGACCGAAAAGACTATAAATCCTTGAGACCGATTATCATCTTTACGTACAGTAAGTGCTAAAACCGGCGAGAAGGTCAACAGAAGAATGCTAATGAATACCAGCATCAATATACGATGCTAAACCCAAGGAATGAAAGTTTAATTACAATAGCATGTCGTGAAAGAGTTTTTTTTGTGAACTTGTTCGTAAGAAACTGCAAGATAATTAAGCAGATATCATGCAATATACAAATATTTGGTTTTATTTTTTAATAGCAAACGACCCGCTAACCTAACGCGCTAACTTGGGAATTTAAATGTCGTAATATTCAGGAATATGTTTGTTTGTAAAATTCAAGTTTGAATTTGAACGGTATCCTAAGTATTATCATTTATACGCCAAGTGATTAATAATCAAATGTAATAATAATCAAATGATTTTTAAGTGTGCTGAGAAAAGAAATTTTTTTTAGTTTATATAGGAAATAATTTTTTTTGAATCATCGAAAAAAAATTTTGATAAATTTTACATTTGGTCTCATTTTGTGATGTAATTAGCTAACAGTACTTATGTCATTAACCTAGAGACTAGAATTGGTCAAGTTTACTTTTTTTCGACACTTACCTAAATACAATTGATCTCTTCTATGTCCATTGACTACTTTTCAATACGCAATCGTTATTATTTTTAAATTTTTCAAACTACAATGCCTTTAATGTCTTAAAAAAACTATTTGCGAGATTTTTTTAATTTATTTATATATTATTATTTATTTATTTATTTAAAATATATTAATTAGCGACAGCAAAAACTTTATTATCTATCAAATTTATCGTGAATAAAATTTATTCATGCGCCTCAAAACTGTAATAATAATCGACTCTGCGACTGATCCAAATTTGACACAAATATCAGAAAACGCAGAATTCAAATTAATAAACGTTTCAAATTTTTAGCCGAGTAAGATTTTAATACTGCCCAAACTATAAAAATTTCCATTAATTACGGTCATAGTTTACCTTATATGCAAACGTTTCTGTGGTCGAGACAGTCATGAGGTCTAAAATAAAGTGAATGGTAGTTTCATAAGTAGAAAACATTATATACTGTATATAAAAAAAGAATTTAGAAGGATTTTTCTAGCATGATTAACGATATTAATAAAATTCGGACAAAATAAATTTTGTTATTTATTAAGTGGCTTACATTTATGAAACGAGTAGTAATGCTCCATCACTTAAAATTTCGTAAAGCATTATATAATAATGAATAAGTTCAAGCTAAAACGGATGCATATTTCATTAACGATCAAAATTAATCTTTACGAATGTTTTAAATATTGGATCTGTAGATGAAATTGGTTTCGGCACATTTTCGGAAAAATCAAAAAGTCTTAAAATTATAAGTACATTTTGCGAAAACAAAATCTCCTTTACAAACGTTACTTGCTGTAATATGAAATCCTTAAAAAATCTAACGATTAAATAAAGATTTTTTCATTTTTAAAAAAAGAAAAAACACGAAACTGCGTTCATGTATTATAAAATTATCCATCAAACAGCTACAGTCAAAACGATCACTTGTGTAACCATTTTTTTTTTAAAATTGTTTTTTATACTATATATTAAAATATATAAATCGTTATATGCGATTCATTGAAAATACGATTTTTTTATAATAAAGGAATATAAATAAATTTCAATATGCGTTTTGCAGTGAGCAATCACATAATATGATGTTTAAAGCACGAATTTCAGGGGGCCTGACATATATACTGCGCCAAAAATCTCAAATCAAAATTCTGCGACATAATTTAATTCATTGAATTCAAAACTTCTTAGAGTCATTTGTAGTAAAGAAAGAAGGAGATGATTTAAAATTAAAATGTTTTTATTGGAAACGAAATTCAACGATCCTATTATACCACTTTTCAATTCGCAGAGTTAGCACGTGACTTGTTGATCTTGGGAACCCTCCACCAAAAGGTCAGAAAATTTTATCGATAGCACTTAATATTCGACAATGAATTTTTAATTGTACGTGTACCTCTCTATATTTGTATCCATACAGCAGTTGATTGTGTTTAGTAAACATCTTTCCACATATCGATAATGAACCAGAATTCTTGAAATTCCCACTAACATATTCTTTATCGTTATCTATAAATAGGACGACGTATCGAGGTACATAATCTTTCATGTTTGGGTATTCCGTTAAATAACCTTTTTTTTTCTTAAAAAAAAAGGAAAGCACATTATCTGTAAATCAACAAAGAAAATTGTTTTGTCTTTATCATATTTCACTTTTTCAAAAGATAAGATAAGAAATAAAAAAACTTGTAATACTTTGTATGTCTGCATGAAATGTTACACGTTGATAACAAATCATGTGAAGCTATTAAAAAACCTCGGAATAAGACGGTATCTTATCGAATGTTGAAGTATATACATAAGTCATTATTATTAGATAAGAGATTTTATTTTGGATTTGATTTTTTTTTTCGTGAAACATTGAAAATTGTTAAATTTTTGATAATGACGAAAAATTTGATACGAAAATATAGGTAAATTGAACTGTTTTTTTTTTTTTTTTTTTTTTTACCACGACCACCAATTTATTTATTTTTTTTTCTTTTTAATTCTCGAAAAAATAAATTAAAATAAATAAATAAAAAGAATAAAAAGATACACTTTTTATTTTATCCCAACTCCTCAAAAATAAATGTCGTCAATCCAAAACCTTCCGCAAGAATGTTTATTAAATATATTAACCCTTGCAAATTCAAATTTTTATTCATGTATCCAAGTAAATAAACGTTGGAGCAATATAATTGTACCGACGTTATGGAGTCGACCGTTTAATGACCCGTTAATGCCGACGACTCCAAATGGTGTGAAGTTAATGGACACTTATATTTCTTGTTTAAGTATAAGACAAAAGCAATATTTAAACAATGAAGGTATTTCTTTGCAACAAAATTCTACTACGGCAATGACATTGCCAAGAATTAATTATCCAGAATATTTACAAGAATTAGATTACGAAGTACTTGAACAATTTACCCGACGTTGGATATTGGAAAATTATCACTCCGAACGAGATTCTTCGATACATTTGGACATTTATATAGATTCTTTAGAATCTTGGGAAACGGAATATTATAATAAACAATCACAAAAATTATTATCATGCTTGTATTCAATGTTTATTGAAAAAAGCACACAAGTAACATGCTTTAATTTTTATTCTTCCGACGAATTATGCCTTGATTTACCAAGCTTGTCCGAGCGAACATCTTATTCGACGACGAACAGATTGTTAAGAACGATCGATGAACAACCCTTATGGAATTTAAAAACGTTTATATGCAAGATCGATGGATATGATCTGCACTTAAAGAATTTAATGAAATTCATGGAAAACCTTTCGAAAAAATGCAAAACATTAGAAGTCTTAGACATTTCATTGATAAATCGACATGAAATAAAAATCTGCAATCAATTGGCAGCTATGATTGAGAATCAAAGCAATCTAAAGGAAATAAGGTTGCATGCCACTAATTATGTTGGTATTAATAGGATAATTGATGTATTAGTTAGTACTCAAAGGGATAGTTTATTGAATATACAGTTTGTGAAAGTTGATTTTGGTTGTTCTAATAACATTAGTGGTTTATTAGATTCTTTGAATGAACTTAATGAATTGGAGATGTTGGCTTTGATTCATTGTCATGGATTCAATCCATATCAAATTCACTGCATAAATTTAAATTATTCATTATGTATTCTAACATAAGAGGAATGTTTTTGGTGGGCAATTATATTGGCGGGACGCATAACAACATAAAAGGATAAAAAGTAAAATGAACATTTAAACGGTTTCAGATAAACAATGTATTTTATTTTTTAAGGAATATTTGATTTTGTACAGAATAAACTCTTATTACAAATAGAATATGTTAAATATGAAATATGTTTATGTTTATTAATTTCTCGTTGTAACAAATCCCAAATATTTAAATTTAAAATTTATAAATTTCTTCTTTCTAATAAATGTCTTTTTGTAGATAATCATCACCGTTGAGGATGTAATTTTGTGACTATAACTCTTTAGTATGCTGTTCTAATTTCTCCATAAAAAAGTCTAATACTTTTATCAAGAAGAAAGAACTGAATTAGATCTTTCTGCATTACTTAACTTTTTTTTAACTTTTGATTTTACAGAGGAAATTCTTGAAGTGCAGTATAATTTCTTCGATAATTTATAAAATTTTTTTTGAATCCCCAAGAATAACTGTATACATTTATTTTCAGCGATCAATTTTATATAGACATAATAAAATAATCCTATCTGAAACTTGCATAATTTGAATGGTGAAGTATGCGATAGAAGCCTATGTTGGGTCACTATGTAATAAATGTTTAATTTATTTATAACCGGTATTGTATTTAAAAATATTCAATCAAGGTAATGGAAAAATAGTTTGTTATTTTGCATAATTTCGGAAGCATACATGAATTATTATTATGAAAAAAAAGAATTTTAATCCGCTTCTATTTTACCGTCAATTTATTTAATTATTTTTTATGTAATAATTAACGTTAAATATAATCGAGTTTTTGCCTGTAAATGACAAAAATTAGTAATATTTGGAATCTGGATCATTAGGCGCTTTGCAGTAGAAAGGAAGGAAAACTCTAAAAAAAAAAAATTATTTTGAGTTAACGTTAATGTTAAATTTGGACTTACTAAAGTAAAAAAATTTTTTTTTTGTTTCTGGCAAAGCGAACAATTATCCAATTGATTAACTACTAAATACTTTTGAAATTCTCTTGGTAAATAACATTAGTACGTATAAAAATACTAAAAATATTATGTCGGATATAAATAATTGCTAGATCAAAATTCAGCCTGTTATGGTTTAACTTTGGCCTGCATTAACAAATTTGATTTGGCTATTTCCAATACTATAAACGGCTGGCTATAAAAACTTTCATTTAGTTATTTGTCTCAATAAAAAGGTTTAAAAATATTGAAAAACAACTTTTTTTAGTAAAAAAAGTTGAACTACTGTATGTCAAAAATTATTAAGCATTTGTTTGCAGCGTCCAGTCATGTTAAATGTTTCACAGACACAGATGCAAGCACTGGACATTATGTAACGTTCGCTTACAGTACAGTACATGCTCCGAAAATTTATTTTTCATAGGTTAAATTAATTTTAATGCCTAATGTATGCAACCCAAAATATTTTACAGATGTCAAAAGTTCAAAGTGCATAGAAATACAACATTTCTACGGTTTTCATTTCTATTATAGAACTTTGGGTGGATTGCGATGCATTTAGCCAATTTATAAGATTAAATGTTGAAAGTACTTTATAAACTATAAAATTTATATTTAAAACATTTTAGTAATAACAATTTTCATGAATTTTTAATTCTATCTGCGATGAACTTATCAACAACATATTTTTAATTTTATTAAATCTAAAAAAAAAATCTCTCGATAATTTAGTTCGAATTATTTTCTTCTTAAAATTTTGTTCTGGAGAAATTATGCATTTAATGGTTTACGTTCATATTCCAACATCCTTAATTTGGTTAATTTAATTTCAAAGAATTTAATATACAAAATATGTTAATAAGTTACAAAAACATTTCAAAACAAAAAACCGATCAATATATTCCAGGTCCCATACTGTATAACTTAATTCAAAGAAAATGTCCCAGCCGGATCATTTGCTAGTTAAGCTAATTTTGTACATTAAATAATTTGCAGTTGCAAAGATAATATTGTGGATGCTAAATTAGAATTATCTGCTTCTTTATAAGAAATATTGCATTTTTAGGATTCAATCCAAAAATTACAATGTGAATTGAATAAAGAACGTCTCTTTGTTCATATTTCCTTAAACATAGAACCGAAAAACGTTTCTCTCTAATAAAAAAAAACCTTTCACTACTTTAAAGAATCTGTTTTTGGTAAATTTATTGACTTTTAAAGCTAATCTTCTAATTCATCTTTATTATGATCATTATTATCAAATTTAAACAAACTTGAGAAAAAATCATTTTAATCAATTTAATATTAGTAGAATTATTTATGGTAGAAAAAGAAATAAAATAATTTGATATTCCTTTTTTTATGTATTTTTGTTGCTATATTAATATATTATTACTTTCACTTATGTTTTTATAATATCGTAATATTAATCTAGGATCAAGAACTAGATTTAATAATTATAAAGAAAAAGAATATATGAAATTAGATATCAAGATGATAGAATTTTGAAATAAATCCAAAAAGAAAAAATATCTATTAGTTGCAATTGGATATACTTTTAAGTCATCTATTAAATAATATAATTTGAAATTTTCATTCATAAATGTATTTCTGAAGTGTGATATCATTTCATCAAGAAGTTTCTTAAGATTCTCAAGTAAAATTTATATATTGAAATTGATAAGTATAAAGTAATATATTATTGCAATTAGTTTTTTAGGGTTTATATTGAAAATAAATGAATAATTTAGCAGAAGGATAAAAATTTATTTAATAAAAATTAAAAATATCAGTATTGCTTCAATTCTTAGTATTTTGATCTTCAGAGTCAATTTTATTAAATATTAATTATTGCAAAATTACTATGGCTATTAAAATTATCTAATTAAAAGAACTATTAGAAAATTTCTATATAATTAAAATGTATTATTTAAGTAAACTATCTCTTTAATCCAAGTATTAATCCATCTTTTTTTACATGAATTTTGAAAAAATGACTTACTTAAAAGATAAGTTGACAGAAGTTCATCTTATAGTGATCAATTTGGCTAAAGGATGATTTATCATATAGTCAACATGCTTAGTGATCAATTTGAATTGTATTGATCTTCTAAATCTCAGATCAACTTGTATTAACTATTCTTAACAAACAATATAGTCAGAATTAATAATAATACAATAATCTTTATTAAAAATAATTAATATATTATATGCGTAATTTATTAAATAATCATTATAATAATATTATAATATTGATATATATTTTATAATAATAAAACTTCTAAGAATTGTAATTACATTAATTATTTTATCATTTATTACTTTTAATCAAATAAAAAAGTTATTTTATATCAGATATATTACATAGCATTTAATTATATTATATTCTTTAAATAAAATTAGATATTTATTTATAACATATTACAAAAATATAAATCATTAAAAGACTATATATATAAATCTTTTCTTTTAATATTTTCAATTCATCATTATACTATTAAATTTACTTATTTCTTTAAATGTTAAATATTTTGTAATAAATAAAAATTTTACCTAAATAATTTTTAATGATTTAATATCAATTTTATTTTCATAAATATATTTAGTTTGATTTATTTTATTAATTATTTAACATATATAAATATATTTGTATTTTATCAAGTCTTAATATGAACTATTAATTAATCTATTTATCAATTAACTTAAAGATAATGAAGGTTAATATCTTATAATATCTTAGAAGATAAAGAACTTACTTTTATTATTAAATTAATAAAAAATATAATTAAACAAGTAAAAGCTATCCTTTACAATCCTTTAACCTATTTGTAAATTTATATTGTTTATTAACTTTGCATGATATTATATTAATTCATTATATTGACTTAAATGTAGTCACTAAAATATAATCTTTGAAATATCAAAAAGTTACAAATATTTAATTAATAATAATCTTTAATATTACTGTTATGATTTTTCGAATATAATATTAATTTATTTATTTTTAATAGTTTTAATTTGAGTTACAAATTGAATATAATAACTTTGCAATATAAATATATTAAGTATTATCATATTTTAATATTTAAACTAAAAGTTAATTTATTTCTATATACAATTCAAATTAATTTCTAAATCTTTCTCTTTTTTATAATATAACTAAATTTTATAAAAATTTTATGTAATTTAATATTATATTTCAATATTATTATACTTTTATAAATTATTTCATTTAAAATAATATCCCTCTTCTTGAATAATATTAGCTTTAATATATTTATATTTTAAATTTATTATATGTATTAAACAATATAAATAATTTATTGTGATCAATATTTATTTTTTTTTAAAAAAAATATACTCAAGTTTTTTAAGAAACATAATATTATTTTTAGCTTTATTTACTATAATTACAAATGTTTATATTGAATATATTTAATATAAGTCATATATATTATATTATATAAAATTACTAATAAATAAAATTATTAATCTTTATTAATCTTATCAGACAAGCTTCTGAATGCTAATTTTTCAAATATACCTTTTTCTAAAGTCATATTTTCAAATGATTATTTTTTAAATTGGATCTTTTACCAAAATATTTAAATTTCTGGAATCTAATTTATCTAATTTTTTAAATAGATATTTTCCTGAATTCTAATTTTCTGAATATTTATATTTCTGAATCTTATATAATAATAAGCTTCTGATTGATACAAATTTATTTAATTTAATTATTTACTATATTTGAAAAAAAATACATTTCTATTAAAAAAGATTAAACAAGAAAAGTCTATTTTAATTAAAAAAGTAAAAATTAATAAAATCTGAAAAATTAATACTAAA
The DNA here is from genome assembly GCA_946474995.1 of Funneliformis geosporum. Lineage (NCBI taxonomy): Eukaryota > Fungi > Glomeromycota > Glomeromycetes > Glomerales > Glomeraceae > Funneliformis > Funneliformis geosporum. The sequence goes on from CAMKVN010000006.1 coordinate 51,942, forward strand.
TTTGTAGTATATCTTAGCTAATAGCAAAAAAATTTACTATTAATAAAAAGAAAAAAGTTAATAAAAATCCAAAAAACTATCATCAAAAAGAGTCCTGATTTGTTATATAACTTAGCCAATTATTAAGAAAAGTCACTTTTATTAAAAAAAGAAAAAATTGTTAAAAATTTGAAAAATCACTATTTTGATTTATAAACTTATCTTAATCAATAACAAAAAAATTCAATTTTTATTAAAAAAAGAAAAAATCATTTCAATTTATATACTTATCTTAACTAATAGCAAAAAAATCTACTTTTATTAAAAAAAAAAAGAAAACATTAGTAAAAATCCAAAAAATATCATCCAAAAGAGCTAATTTGTAGCATATTTTAGCCAATAAAATAAGCCTATTAAAAAAAATTAGTAAAATCCAAAAATAACTATTTTGATTTTTAGACTTATTTTAATCAATAGCAAAAAAAATTCACTTCTATTAAAAAAAAAGGAAATGATTAGTTAAAATCTAAAATATTAAAATATAATCTGATTTGTAAACTTATTTTAACTAATAATAAAAAAAGTCAATTCCTATTAAAAAAAAAAAAAAATTAGTAAAAATCTGAAATACATCCTTAAAAAAACTACTTATCTTATCCAAAATAAAAAAGATTTAGTATAGTTTTGTATTATAAAAAAAATAAGAAAAATTAAGTAAAAACTGAAAATACTTTTCCAATTTATAACATTCTATAACTTATAACAAGAAAATTCCATTTTTATTAAAAAAAAAAAAAAATTAAAAAAACATTATTAAAAGTATTTTGATTTGTAACCTTACCTTAGCCAATGGTAAAAAAAGTACATTTTTATTAAAAAAAAAAAAAAAAGAAAAAAAAAGAAAGAGAAAATCTATAATAATAAAAAAAAACTTAAAAAAAAGGAAAAAGAGTAAAGTTTATGATTTTTTAAAAAAAAATTAAATATATATAATTTACTATGATACACAATTTTTATAGTAAACAAATTATATATAAAAGTATATAGAAGACAAAAATTATATTGAAATATTAGCATCTAAAATGACAAAATTTATCATTGATTGATAATAATCACCTTTGAATACAAAATTTGTCTTCAAATATGATATTTCATATTTAAAATTATAAAATTTATTATCGATTAACAAAAAATTTTCTTTGAATTAATAAATATTATCTTTGTATTAATAAAATTTGTCTTTAAATAGATAAATATTGTCATTTCATTAAATATAATTAATTTATTAATGAACTTTTCATTAATAATTGATATATTTTCATTAAATTATTAACAAATCTCGCTAATTCGTCAATTGTTAATAAAAATTTATAAACAATTAATGAAAATATGTCTGAATTAATTGAAATATTATATGTCAATCATTAATAAAAATATATTAATTGTTAATGAATTTTTATTAACAAATTGATAAAAATTTATCAATTATTAATGAAAATTCATTAAATAAATTGACTAAATTTGTCAATTGTTAACAAAAATTCATTAATAAATTGATTAAAATTTGTTAATTATTAACAAAAATTCATTAACAATTAACTGAAATATGTCATTTATTATAAAAATACATTACAAATTGATAAAAATATGGATGGTATACTATTAAAATTGAGATACAAGATATAGTAAATCATATGATTTGTACCTTAATTTTAATAACATACCACTCATATGTCAATTTGTTAATAAAATTTGATAAAATATTTCAATTATAATAAATTTTTATTATGAATTAATGAAATTTATTAATTGTTAATGAAAATTCATTAAAAAATTATCAAATCATTAATGAAATTCATTAATAAATTAAAAAAAATATATTAATTCGTTAACAAAAATTTGTTAATTATTAGTGAAAATTCATTAACTATTTAATGAAAATGTGTTAATTGCTTATAAAAATTTGTTAACGATTTGATATATTAATTATTAACAAAATTAACAATTAATAATTTCATTAATTTTTACGAATTTCACTAAGAATTATTAATGAACCTTATTAGTATTACCAATCAGAAATTCTAATTAAATAATATTTATCAATCAGATATTAAATTGATCAATAACCAATTATTAATTGAAACTGATTGGTTATTATAAAATACATAGTTTACAATTTTTTAAAATAAGTATAAAATCAGATTTATGTAATTTTACCTAATAATTATCAATTAAGTATTAGCTGATCCATACCTAATTATAGTATTTACTAATTTCTATCTATAGATTGCTAATTAAAAAAGGAACTAATTGAAAAGTTACCTGATTGATTAGTATTCGACCTATGATACTTAATTATGCAATCATAAATTGTAATTCTATATATCAAGTTTTTCTTACATATTTTATAATAAATATGAAGATAATAGTTTCAATACTAATAAATAAAGGTATATTATAATTCTCCTTTAATAATCAGTTAATTAATAATAACTTATTTAATATGATATATTACCTCTATTTCACTTTTTGTACTTTTGTATCCAATTATAATGATTAATAAAATATTGAAAAATTGTTAAGTATATTTATTTTTAAATCATTTTTTTATCATTTGAAAGTTATTAATATATGAACTAGAAATTGCGAATAGAGGGAACTTCATTCTCACGCAACTTATCAACTTATCCCATTCATTGCAATATAATTTACAAGAATGTTTACTTATAAAATGAAAAGAACAAATAATTACTTGAAATACATATATAAATTGTTTGTCTTTATATAAAAAGAATAGTTTACTAAATTATAATCTATAAACATAACTAAGAAAATAAATATATTATAAAAATATAAGAAAATAAAAAATTAAGAAATTATAGAAAATTAAGAAAGTTTCAGATCTTAGTGATTTATTATGGTTACAAATCATAAACTATGATTAACGCTATGTTGCATATTTAAATCAATTCTTTTCTTTTTAATTTCAAGGCAAATTAAACCTTTCTTGAAATAATGTTTTTTTAATGTTGGAATTTCTTCATAATTTTTATTTTAAAAATGATTTTTTCTTTTTTAATCAAATGGCATTATTTCTTGTATCATGTCACATAATTTGTTATTAAACTTTTGACAAATAATTTTAATCTCTTTCTTACCAAGTAATAAGATTTTGTTTTTTTTTACTTTCAATTAATTTCAATAATTATAATGGTTTATTTTAAATTATTAAAAAAAAAAATATAAGAAATAATACAAAATTACAGTTTTATCTCACTACAAATGGTATTAAAAAAGAAAATATAAATACAAATAAAGTTTTATCTAACTGAATTGTACCTATATAAAAAAATTAATGAAAAGAAATATAAAAAAATATAAGAAAGTAAATACAAAATTACAGTTTATCTCGCTGCAATTTGTATTAAAAGAAAAATATGATTACAAAATCAGTTTTATCTCGCTGAATTGTACCTATATAAAAAGTTTATTAAAAATATAAGAAATTAAATACAAAATTACAGTTTATCTCACTGTAAATTGTATTAAAAGAGAAAATATAAATACAAATTCAGTTTTATCTGTTGAATTGTATCTATATAAATAAATTGTTGAAAAAAAAAATATAAGAAATTAAATACAAAATTACAGTTTTATCTCGCTGTAAATTGTATTAAAAGAGAAAATATAAATATAAAATCAGTTTTATCTTGCCTATGTATTTAATTAAAAAAAAAAATAAAAAAAAAAAATTAATTAATATATTTATGAAAAAATTAATAGATTTGTTAATATTTATTCAATATTAATGAAATTTGATATACAATCATTTTAAAATCTACTGAACAATTTTGTTTAATCTCAGAAAGGCTGCTTCATTCGACCAAAGTGCCAGAATTTACCTTCCAAGATAAAATTAAATAAAAAAAAAAATAAAAAAGAATTAGTATATTTATGAAAAAAATTGACAGTTTCGTGAATATTTATTGAATACTAATGAAATTTGATACACAATAATTTCGATACCTACTGAACAACTTAATTAATCTCGGAAAGGCTGCTTCATTCGACCAAAGTACCAGAATTCACCTTGAAAAATAAATTAAATAAAATAAAAAATAAAAAGAAATTAGTGTATTTATGAAAAAATTGATAGTTTCGTGAATATTTATTGAATTTGACACACAATCTTTTCGATACCTAATGAAAAAAAACAACTTTGTTTAATCTCGGAAAGGCTGTTTCATTCGATCAAAATACCAGAATTCACCTTGAAATCAAATATTAAATAAAATAAAAAATAAAAAAGAAATTAGTGTATTTATGAGAAATAGAACTTAATTAATTAAAATTATTCATAATCAATAAAATTTTCTTCCAACACTTGGTAATTTAGATTTTCTTAATTTGGTTTTTTTTGAGTCTTGGTTATCTTTGGCAATAAATTTATAATTTTTGTTAAGCGTGAGAAATTTTTTAAATAAAAAACAAAAATAACAATGATGCAATATTATGACATGTACTAGCTTAATAAATAATAGTTAATTTTCAAAAAAAAACCACAATGGTAACGATATGATACCATATATATATATAAATATACTACCTTTATTTCCATTTCCGCTTATTTTATAATTTTTCAAAATCTATTTTTTTTTTTTTTTTTTTTAGCCAAATATGTTTGATGATTCACAAGAAAATGATACAAATGACAAAATCGAATTATTGTTCAATGGAATGAAAGAACAAATAAAAGCATTATGCGCCGAAAATTATGAACTGCACAATAAAATTTCCGTAAAAGATAAACAACTTGAAGAAATGTCCGAGAAACTTAAACTAATTGAAGAAATTTTGAAACCAACTCATAAAAAAGATTCTACAATACATACATTACCAAAAGTTTTAAGTGACTTCAAACCATCCCGTACACAAAACATAAATTTTGAACTAGAAGAAAAGCTAAGAGAAATCTTCGAAAAATATAAACAATCCGAAGAAAATTTGTCAAGACTTCGTGATGAACATGAAAAACAATGTTCCAATAAGAGTTCAATAATGCAAATGAAAAATTCTAAACTCGAAGAAAAGCTCAGTGAAATTTCCGAAAAATATACAAAATCCGAAGAGCTTGAAGAGTTGTGTAAAAAAAAATCTTTGCTCGATGGAGAAATTTCCGAAAGATATAAACAATCCGAAGATAATTTGACAAGACATCGTAACGAAAAGTTGCGTAAAAAAAAATCTTTATTCCAGGAAACGCTCGAACGGTATCAAAACGAATTGGATAATAATAAAGACGTATTGAATAATTTTTCTCAAAAAGAATCCGAAAATTATGAAAATCAGCAAAAGTATGATGAAAATAACAAGGAGAGAAGAGCACTTATTAGAAGTGCAGCGAATAACAAGGAAAAAGAACAATTAGAACTTTTAAAAAAGAATACTAAACTTAAAACGGAAGAATCTAAATATCAAACTACACTTGGTAATGCAACATATATTCGGATGAATGATGATGATAAAGACCACGGCGTTCAACTTGTAAATAATATTTTATCGTTACGGGACACATTGAGGAGTTACATCTCATCATTAAAATGGGGAATTGAAATCGATATTGACCAAATTAACAACCTTATGAAAGAATACAATGTTACAATAACCAGCAAACCCAATTATCCATTAATTAAAGCATTATTATCGTTCCATATTTTAATGAAAATAATGAAGGAAGTGGAATCATTTTTTGAGAAAAATAACGATTCTTCATCTGTATTACATCTGGAAGCAGATATTATGTCCAAATCAAAAAATTTAGAAGAAAGATTAGTTGAATTCTCTAAAACTCGAAATGAAAAAGACTTAATGACCCAAATGACCTCAATAAAAATTCGGCAAGAAGTTAATATCGCTCTTAGTAATCGAGGATTTTCGGATGTTTTAGATAAGAATACTACACAAGAGCACCCTTTCATAAGTGCATTTAAAGATATTTTAAATGAAGAAATGAATAAATATCGTATAATTAAAAATCCAGTAAAGAAAGAAATCATCGAGAATATGGCACCGAAACTTATTCGAGAATTAATTAGAATATTTTGGTTTCGGTTGCGAATTCAAGAACCTGTTGCTCAAATTAAATGGGTGGAAGTGGGTTCTGACATAGATCCAAACGTTATGGATGGAATCTGGGATAACGAAGATATTGATGATCTGGAAGTGGAAGTTTGTGCTTTTCCGATGATTGGTCGAGATTTAGAAAATTTGGAGAAACGTAAAATATATACTCATGCTCATGTATTTACAAAAAGAAAAACTAGTATTACGAAAACTAAAACTATTAAAAGGGGTGAAGTGCCATAATGAAGTAGTTTAAAAGAAATAAATTTGTTTCATGTTTCTTTGAATATATATAATAAATTATTATCTTTAAATAAAGACAAAAAAAAAAATTATAATATACAATATCAAATAAAATTAAATCAAACGTAAAAAAATGGTTATTCGAAATTTTGATCACTATCAACAAGGGTATCAGAAAAATTTTAATTTAATTCGAAATTGGTTTCGTAATTTTGACCATTTGTTTTGTTATAAGCTGTGGCTCTTATTTCTATACCACAAATGACAGGCTGAACGTAACAGGTCTCACTGTTCCTAAATGTGCGTCGGCATGACAAGGTCAATAAGCAATGTTTAAAGCAATTCCATCCCAGGTTCATCACAATAAACGACGTCTTGCTTTTTTGTATAGTTAACTAAAAATTTTAATTTGTTTGCTGCGTAAACTGGATACAATGTATCCGTAAATTCTTGATTGATTGTAGCTCAGTCCCACGTTTCGCGAGAAAGAGAAATTATCAATTCTTCCACAGAGTGATTCGTTCTTGTGGATCTTCGATTTCCCATTCAGGAGATATTAAGGCTCCGAACGCAATTTGCGAGTCATTATGATACGTATTGAACTAGAGCTTTTAAACTTTTTCCATACAATGCTGCGCCACGCACAACTGCTGCAGTAGTATGTGTCGGAACCTACCACTTGACTAAATTAGTTCTTGATTGCTTTTTGTAAATAAAGATTTCCGAACATTTTCTTGAAGAATAATTTAATTGAGTGCCAATCATGTCGATAATCCTGTTCAAACATGGATTTGATAACGTAAAAATCAAGTTCCAACAACCATACTTTTTCTTCCATTATGATCTTCTCTTCACCAGTAACATATTGTAGCAATGAAGCTCAAGATGTAAAATTCGGATTATCATCAGCGAATGGTATCTTAATCTCTCGACAAATTCTTGAAGCATGAATTGTATTTGACAGTAATACCAGTAATACCTGCTTTTAAATGATTTTTAGCTGAAATTCAAAGTAATTTTTTATATTTGATGAATCGTTTTTTCGACAAATGTACTTCAGCGAAAATCTTCGTCAAATCGGATGAGTTACGATTGTTAGATCCTCGGTGTCACCGCAATCATTATTAGTTTGAGTGGTAGTCCTTATTAAGTACTTCACCAGTTGAAAATTACCGGCATATTCAGTTGTCAATTGTAACTTTACCGAATACTTTTTTCAATCAATCCGCCGTCAAATAAACAATCTTGGCTTTATCATTTTCGTAATATTAGGCTAGTAGGTAAGGACCAAAAACACATCATTCACGAAATCATTTGTTTAATTAAAGTTATTTTTATTATTTATTTATTTACTTATTTAAATTATTCTACATGCCTCTTGTCACCATTGTACAACATTTTCAAAGTCATCATACTATTGAAGTACCGTGTTCGTTTGTATGCTCCGCCCTTTGTAGTTTATATGGATTATTTCTTCATCATCATAAAATGACAATAAATAAAACTTTGGCGATAAAATAAAAAAATTCTCAGTTAAAATGATTCTAATATAGCTTAAACGCATCTTGATCTTATAATTACCGAATAAGCCATTACTATAATTGAAAAAAAAGGTTTTCATTTCACTTCACAAAGTCTAGATTTTTTTTTGTAAATATTAAATTATTATACCTATGTTAATCACAACATCATGTAAACAACAGTTTATCGTGCTTATTAGAATTAGAAATCAATAAAATCTTAAATTTTTCAAACCACAATTCAAATTAAAATTAATTCATAATCATCTTGACAAAGTCATAAACAACATATGACCTTATTTTAAGGGTCGATTAATATATCAAGATTTTGATTTGCTACTTTACTTGTAATGTCGTGTTTTAGATATTTACTTAGGACTAATAAACATACCTGATTGTATAAAGAGTTGACGTTGAAGAAAATACTTTTATTAGATTAGAATTATTATTAATAAAATTATTAAATCACTAAACCACGAAAACTTCTGCTTACCTTATCTTATTACTGTTTATAATCCATAAACACTAAAGAACTGCTGTTAACAATATTAAGAAGCTCATTAATCAAACTATATTTTCAAAAACTTTTTTTTTTTAATTTCTCCATCGTTTTGTTCAATATTATTACAGTCCAACATCATTCCGTTCAAGTCACTCTATATTGACTTTTTTTGATAAATTGACTTAACACACTCCCGCCGTTTCTTAAGAATGGTAGTAAAAAAAAAAGTTCCTGAGACGATACTAAAGCTTGCACAATTCTGAAGCATTTCAAAGCTAAAGTCATTTGTCGCTTGCTTTTTTCCGTATCGAATTTCCGAAGCTTTTGATGATGTACTAATAAAACAACATTGATCTTCAAATATAAATCTTTGAAATGGAAAGACAAATTATATCGCTAATGCATCATCCTTTCCCAAATTGTCTCCTCCTTAATAATAATTTTTATGCTTTTTAGTTTTTTTTATTCGGTCCATTTGTCAAACAAATTGTTGAATCAGATACTTTTTAGCTTGATAGATTCATAGTTATTTTATGAATTTGTTGTATTAATTAAAAGGAAGGATTTTCAAAATAAAATAACTTGATGTTTCGGGATAAACCATTTTCCAAATCCAGAACATTTCGGATTTTGATGAAAAATCCGAACCATGTATTAAAAATGCAATTCTAAGGCCCAACAAAAAAATAACTACAAGTGTTTTATGCGATTTTTTCAGGCCGGAATTATGTAATACCAGTAGCAGCTAACTATACGGGCGACTTTTATCAACAAAAGGAAAGATCTACGTAAATATTACGCAAATAACTATTTGCTTTATTTTCTTTTTTTTTTCTTATTATAAATAAATATTTTTTTCTTTAAAGACAGAAGGATTTCTTGTGTATAATCTAGTGTATATTCTATTCTATATAAATTTTTCACATTATTATTTGGCAATATTAAAGGTAATTCGCAATTTTAAATGTTTTATTCATGAAATATTTTGATAAAGTCATGAGATATAGTAAATCATATGATCCGTGATATGCAAATCTCATAGTCTCCGTAGAATTTCTTTATGATAAATTGAAATTAATTTTAAACTTTTAACCTGTGGAATTTAAACCTTTATGATTTACAGAAGGATCTCGCTTATGTAAGCATACCGTAATGTATATCGGAATCTGTGGCTGAGGTGCATGCATAATAGGAAAATCATTTAATTATTTGAATAAATTTATTTCTTGTAATCCACATAAAATTAATATAACCATGGAAAATGAAAATAGTAAGCTGGTTGTTTATACTTTTATATTTATTACAATTTATACAATTTAAAGGTAAAATAAACTCAAATAAAATTTTCTTTGCAGGGCGTAAGTTATTTTTTTATTATCACTTGGGTGATATAACCGTTGATAAAAATTAATATTTAAATTATTATTATATTGAATTGATTTTTTATTTAATCTTTATCAAATCGATAATACAGATGGTAAGTTATTTATTAATTATATATCTCGATTTGTAAGTTATTATATAGTTTCTTCAATAATTCACAATAATCCAATTTAATTAATTATTCATTCCTCAACTGTAATTTTTTATATGTTAATCTAAATTAAAATAAATTTCTAAACTTGTTTAACAATTATTCAATTTAACAGATGGTTAGTTACTTTATTAGAAAATTATCTGCATGTTTTACATAATTTAAGCTGAATTAAATTTTTATTTAATTAATAACAGAAAATAATGTCACACAATATGATTTAGCTAAACGTTACCAAAATGGATGGGGAATTGAAAAGGATTTAAAAATGGCATTTTATTGGTATCAAAAATCAGCTATTCAAAATAACAGTGATGCACAATATAATTTGGCTGAATGTTATAAAAATGGATGGGGAATTGATAAGGATTTAAAAATAGCTTTTTATTGGTATCAAAAATCAGCTAATCAAAATAATAGTAATGCACAATATAATTTAGCTGAATGTTATCAAAATGGATGGATAATTAAAAAGGATTTAAAAAATGCAATTTATTGGTATCAAAAATCAGCTGATCATAATAATAGTGATGCACAAAATAATTTAGGATATTTTTATGAAAATGGATGGGGAAATAAAAAGGATTTAAAAATGGCATTTTATTGGTATCAAAAATCAGCTGATCAAAATAATAGTGACGCACAAAATGATTTAGCATATTTTTATGAAAATGGTATAGAAGTTAAAAAGAATTTAAAAAAAGCAGTTTATTGGTATCAAAAATCAGCAAAAAATGATAATCAATTTGCACAATATAATTTAGCAAATTGTTATGAAAATGGTGAAGGTATTGAAATAGATTTTAAAAAAGCATTTTATTGGTATCAACAATCAGCTAATCAAAATAATGCTATTGCACAATATAATTTAGGATATTTTTATGGAGAAGGTATAAAAGTTGAAAAGAATTTAGAAAAAGCATTTTATTGGTATAAAAAATCAGCTGATCAAAATTATAGTAATGCACAATACAATTTAGGTTATTTTTATAAAAAAGGTATAAAAGTTGAAAAAAATTTAGAGAAAGCATTTTATTGGTATCAAAAATCAGCTGATCTAAATAATAGTGATGCACAATACAATTTAGCAATTTGTTATGAAAATGGAGAAGGTATAAAAATAGATTTAGAAAAAGCATTTTATTGGTATCAAAAATCAGCTGATCAAAATAATAGTGATGCACAAAATGATTTAGCATATTATTATGAAAATGGTATAGAAGTTAAAAAGAATTTAAAAAAAGCATTTTATTGGTATCAAAAATCAGCAAAAAATAATAATCAATTTGCACAATATAATTTAGCAAATTGTTATGAAAATGGTGAAGGTATTGAAATAGATTTTAAAAAAGCATTTTATTGGTATCTCAAATCAGCTGATCAAAATAATAGTGATGCACAATACAATTTGGCAATTTGTTATGAAAATGGAGAGGGTATAGAAATAGATTTAAAAAAAGCATTTTATTGGTATCAAAAATCAGCTGATCAAAATAATAATCAATTTGCACAATACAATTTAGCAATTTGTTATAAAAATGGAAAGGGTATTGAAATAGATTTAGAAAAATCATTTTATTGGTATCAAAAATCAGCTATTCAAAATAATAGTGATGCACAATACAATTTAGCAATTTGCTATGAAAATGGAGAGGGTATAGAAATAGATTTAGAAAAAGCATTTTATTGGTATCAAAAATCAGCTACTCATAATTATTCTACTGCACAATATAATTTGGGAAATTGTTATTATTATGGAAAAGGTATTGTTAAAGATATTAATAAAGCATTTGAATGGTATAAGAAATCAGCTGAACAAAATTATAGTAATGCACAAAATGATGTAGGATATTTTTATGAAAAAGGTATAAAAGTTAAAAAAAACTTTAAAAAAGCATTTTATTGGTATAAAAAATCAGCAAAAAATAAAAATCATATTGCTCAATGCAATTTAGCAATTTGTTATCATTATGGTTTAGGTGTTGAGAAAAATATGATTGAAGCATTTAAATGGTATAAAAAATCAGCAGAAAATGAAAATGAATTTGCTCAATATAGTTTAGGATTTTATTATGAAGAAGGAAAATTTATTAAAAAGAACTTAAAAAAAGCGTTTTATTGGTATCAAAAATCAGCAGAAAATGAGAATGATATTGCACAATACAAATTAGGATACTTTTATGAAAAAAGTATTGAAATTAAAGAAGATTTTAAAAAAGCATTTTATTGGTATCAAAAATCTGCTGTAAATAAAAATAAAGATGCCCAACATAATATAATCAAATGTTATTTAAATGGAATAGGAGTTAAAAAAGATTTAGGAAAAGCATATGAATGGCATCAAAGATTAGTAAAAAATGAAAATAAATATGAAAGAAGTTTTGGAAAATATGAAACTAATCGTCAAAATATTAATGAAAATATTGCTGCAATTGAATTCATTAATAAATCCTTAAAAAATCAAGTTAAGTTTATATCTTTTAATGAATTTACTGATTTAGAACAACTTGATAAAGGGGGTTTTAGTAATATTACAAAAGCAACTTGGTTAAAAACTGGTAATTTTATTGTATTTAAAAGATTAATAAATACAAATACTATTAATCAAGATGCATTTATTTATGAATTAAAAATTCATTTATATCTTAATTATAGTAATCATATTATACATTGTTTAGGTATTAGTCTAGGTAATTTTTTAATTACTAATTAATATATGAGAATTTGTTAGTAAAATAAAGTTATGATATATAATAAATCATATGACTATAATGTGATTTTACTAACAATACTCCCATATATATTGTTTTTTAAAAAAATAATTATTAATTAATATATTATTTACAGATTCTATATCAAATGAATACCTTCTTATAATGCAATATGCTAATAGTGGTAATTTACAAAATTATCTTAAAAATAATTTTAATAATTTAACTTGGAATGATAAAACCAAGTTAGCATTTCAAATTGCAAATGGATTAAATTACTTGCATAATGAAGATGTTTTACATAGAGATCTTGTTAAGTATTACTTTTATTTATTTAATTTTTATAATATAGATTTGAGAAATTTATTTTAAAATTTAAAATTTATTTAGCATTCTAAAAATATACTTGTTCATAATAATAATGCTAAAATTACAGATTTTGGTATTTCAAAAATTGGAAATAATTCTACTAGACATATTGGACCTTGTGGTAAAATTGCTTATATAGATCCACAAATACTTACAGATCATAACTTTCAATATATTAAGCCGTCAGATATTTATAGTTATGGAATTTTAATGTGGGAAATTTCTAGTGGATATCCTCCATTTAAAGATTTAAATGATACCACTATTTGTGCTGCTATTATTAATAATAAAGCTCGTGAAACTTCTATAACAGATACTCCTGAGGATTATGAAAAACTTTATAAAAAATGTTGGGATCAAGAACATAAACAAAGACCTACCATTACAGAAATATTAGAAGAATTCTCAAGGATGAGTTTTATAAATAAACCAATTAAAAGTATGTTAAAATATTAATAATCAATTTTTTTATAAGCTAATATTTATACTAATTTATTTATGTTTAATTAAATGAAGTTAATTGCAATATGTTTGAATTGATTAATGTCAAGTTAAATAATAAAGTTAAAATTATACCTTTTGATGATTTAATTGATTTAAAACAACTTGATAAAGGCGGCTTTGGAAGTATTATAAAAGCAATTTGGTCAAAAACAAATGATTATACAATCTGTAAAAAATTTAATACATGTATATTTAAATGTGATAATGATAAATTAAACGCATTTATTTATGAGTTAAAAATACATTTGCATCTTAACCATAGTAATCGAATTATACGTTTTTTAGGTATAAGCCAAGGTAATTAGATAAGCTTAATTTTTTTAAGAATTATTATTTATTATTTATTATATTTATAGATCCAAAGTCAAGTGAACTTTATTTAATAATGGAATATGCAAATAATGGTAATCTTCAAACTTACCTAGAAAATAATTTTGAAAAATTAAATTGGAACGATAAAAAACAATTGGCTTATCAAATTGCGGATGGATTAAATTATTTGCATAATGAAGATGTTTTACACAGAGATCTTGTAAATATTTATTTGCCATTACTTTATTTGTTAAATTTTATGTAATATTAATGATATTCTTTAATTTAGCACTCTAAAAATATTGTTATTCATGATCGTAATGCTAAAATTACAGATTTTGGTATTTCAAAAATTGAATATAATTCGTCAATGCATATTGGACCTTTTGGTAAAACTGCTTATATGGAACCACAAATACTTGCCGATCAAAACTTTGAATATATTAAAGCTTCAGATATTTACAGTTTTGGTATATTGATGTGGGAAATTTCTAGTGGACAATCTCCATTTGAAAATAAATTTAATAATAATCAGGATCTTATCATCGCTATTACTTGTTATGAAACTCGTGAAATTTCTATAGCGGATACACCTGATGATTACGAAAAACTATATAAAAAATGCTGGAAACAAGAACCTGAGCAAAGACCAATTATTAAAGAAGTATTAAAAAGATTTAGTAAGATGGGCTTTGGAAAAAATATTGGCGATGATGAATCAACCAAAGGTAGATTTTCATGTTAAAGTTTTTATAGTTTATATAATTTGGCTGATTTTTTATATTTAAATTTATAAACTACAAAAAAATACAGAGAATAATTCAGATCCAGATTCAAATATTGGCGATTCTATTCAGTTAAATACCTTTGAGAATTTATCTAGTAAGTTTTCCTATTTAAATTATGATCTCAATAAATACCAGATTATTTAATTTAAAATTTGTTAATTTAATTTTAGTATCAAATTTTTAGATTATTATGTATTTATTTATTAATTTATTTTTGATTTTAGTTTTTTCATTTTAAACAAATATTGTATTTATAAATAAGATAACTTTAAATTAATAAAGTTTAGTTTTATTCATTTTATGTATTTAATAATTAAATTCGGTAATTATCAGATACAGAAAATTACTAAATAATGAGATTAATAAAATATAATTTAAAGCCCTAATTTTTTTTGTTATAAATTTCGGATTCTTATTCAAATTTACTGCAGAATAAATTTATAAAAACAAAAAAAAATAAAAACATTATTAAATAATGTTCAGATATTTGATAAAAATTATTCATTTATTTTTATGCCTTAAACAAATTATCTGGATCGTTTAGAATTTACAATTATGATCAATGAAACGCAATTTGCGAACGAACGTATTATAGAAGGTAATGATATTTTAAATACAATGTCGTTCCGTCCATTTCTTTTATTCTATTATATGCCGCTGTTGACCTGGATTTCCTTGCTTTCTCAAGTCAACAAACACTTATTTACTTATTATTAGTATTTAATTATTACGATTCGCTAGTGTAGTTAGTTATCTCATTAAAACCTTTATGAAGACACGAAGAAGAAGGGTATATATGTCTGCTATATCAGACATTTCTAGTATTTTATTTTAACATCCCAAGAAATTCTGCGCCAAACTAAGCATGTGATGAAATATTTCATTATCAATAATAAAAATAATCGTTTATCCTCATTTAATTTGAAAAAATAAATAGATGTATTGATAAGATCAGAAGTCATTGTGTTTGAATTAACAATTCAATATACGACTGAATATTTTGCATTATACATAGAATTTATGTTGTTGTTACTTGCCTAATACGAAAAAGACTAGTACCTTATGTTATTTTGCATGTAACATATAATCCGTCAGCAATATGAATTCATCATCACCTATTCATGGAGGATTTACTTTGAGTCCAAAAATAGGTTGCGGACCGATCAGTTTTGCCTTATATTTTGTAAATACCGACGCAATCGGCAATAATTCCTTTAAATATTATCATTTATTGTGCATCTATTAGCACCTCAACGGGACCTCAAATGATATTGTCGACGCATGGCATGACGTTGTAATTACGTGCCAATCATCGGTCCTAATAGACCACTCAAAAAGAGTTATTAGGCAGGGGCCATATCAGCCTATCGGCTGATATTTATCCGCCTCTATATATTATTATTTTTTTTGTTACCACTTGTAATCTTTATTTGATTCAAAAAGAATCTTAAATTTAAAGTGTGACTATTGTTATTGCCATACTAAAAGTAGAAATAGTATCGAATTAATAAGAAATCAAAAAATATAAAATGATATGAAAAATAATGTAAGGACTTTTTTTCTTTGCAACCGCTATGTGTTGGCATTCATTTATTAGTAACATACTATAATTTTATCCATTAAGCTTTACATATGGGGAAAAAAAAGAGCTAATCTGAACATACAGTATTCACCTGAAATTTATATTGGCATATAAAAGTTAAATTTAACCGAACCATTTAATAAAATATTTATTTATAAGTCCATTGATTGTATCCAATCCATATAATGAGTTATAAATGGTTCCTTTTCGTGCTATATCCCTGCAAATCTGAAAATCCTTCTATAATTCCGGTTATGTTGGGCCAGGGTTAGTTATCAATTTTTGTGGGATCTAGTTGGTAGTGGCTTATACACTATGTGACTAATTTCTCCAGAACGCGGGAGTAATTAAGCTTTACTACTTTGGTTCATAACCTCCGAAGCAAGTAACAAGCAGGAATTAAATGTCAACTCAAATAATTATTTTATTTTATTAAAAATATTATTGCTATACTATATCGGAAAAAAAAACTTAGGCTAAGAAATTTTTCTATTAATACGAAAATTTCTTGAAGGTAATTTTTATCATTTTGATTTTAACTTTAAATACTGTATTTGGCAAGCCAGTAAAATACGGATTTCTTATTAAAGGTTCAAATAAATTTATTAGCACTTTTTTTTATCATGGTTTGAATTATATTAATAGTTCAAACCTTTCAATTTGTTGAATTTCTTATGTGCCGTTGCTTTTTTTTCAAGAACTTTTACATACTTGCCACCACACTCTCAATTCAAAAAATTTGTTTTATAATTTTTTATAATAAAAATATTTTAACTAAACAATTTAAAATTTAAAAAAATTATACATAAAAAAATATATTCATTATCATTGTTTATTGTTTAAAAATCAGTGCTCCCTCTATAACGTTAAAATGTTTTATATTTAATGAAATTTTTAGTGCGCAACGCATGGTTTTGTAAACAAGGTAAATATTTCTTGAAAAAAACCAAGTAAAAGAATCCTTTCTTAATAATAATAAAAAAAAATATTGATTGGATTTCTCATCATTCTATTTCAATATATTATTAAAATTAGCAACAACTTTATAAATTAATTGTAAAAAAAAAATCGAATAAAATCTAGTGACTCGTATGAACCATCTGTGAAAGGAGAAATCATAAGATTTTATTCTTTTATTTCAAATTTTTTTTTTTTAAAAAAAAAATATCGTTAATTTATTGACATTTTTAATACGAAATAGAAAACTAAAAGTAACATTTACAATAGGATTCTTGATAGGAGTCATTATGGCGTTGACTTTTTATTTTTCGCATAATGGATTTTTTTTTTTTAATGTAAGATTTTTCTATTTTTTCTATTGATAGTGTAGAAATTAACTTTTGATCAAAGAAATAATTTATTTAAGATGAAAATTAATGATTAACTAGGAAGTAAGTTGATGACGTTGTTATCAATAATGCCTTTCCCTTTGACAAATTTAGAGAAAGCTGCAATAAAGGTGAACCTTCTGGGAAAAATGCAAAAAGATTTAATACTAACTCTAAACGTACAGTATAAGCTACTGAATCCATTTTTGTATCTTGCCATTTTATTTACTCACCAACTTGGAAAAATAATCTTTTGCTATTCAAATGTTTTGGGAAAACTTGATCAAAAGTAACTCGACGAGCTTCAATTGCTAACACGGGTCTAGCTGATGTGTTAAGCAAATAATTTATATTTTATTATAAAATCCATAAATTGCAGAAATATTTGTAAGAAAAGTGTAATTGTCCGGAGCGAAGCGAAGGACAATTAATTGTACGGTCATACACAATTTGTGTTATCCCCTACATTTTCCTTCCTTCTATCCACACGTCACCTTATATGCCTTTTCCGTTTTGCTTTTTGTACCATCTGATCATAAATATTTACGTAATTTATTATTTTTATTGCTGTATTACATTAATCTCGTGATTATAGCTCCGTAGTAATTAGTTGTATATCGAGCATGGTTGGGTTTTGTCCAAATGTCATCTTTCATTAATTTTGAGAAAAAAATAGACCAAATCACTCGATAGAATTAATTCTAAATTTATATTTGATTGTTTATGCAAGTAAAATGCCTTAATATACTCGTTAAGTTCATGTGTTTTAATAATATTTGTAAAATTAATCCTTAAATGGATCCAAATTTAGTTAACAAAATAACGAGATCTTTTTTTAATTAAAACAAGATTAAAAATACCTGACGAATAATTTTCGTGTTCAAGTAAATATTTCCACCGTATAATTTTGTCTTTACGGTAGATTTTGTAATCTTACTTTGGCATCGATGGCATTACACATCTCAGGATTTGTAGGATATATAGCAGTTTTAGCAGTTTTAATAAAGATTTAGATGCTAATAGGTCCTGCCATTGCCATTTGTAGCACTTGATCATTAATTTCAACCAACGTAGTTTGATAATTTTTTTTACAAATCATTAGTGCGGCATTGGCAGCTTATTCAGCTCTAATGGCAGCCTCAACACCTTTCAGTATTTAAAACATCATACTTTGAAGATTAAAAATTATTGGCTCTAATAAAAAAAAATCAACAATCATATAGAAATATAAGAAATTGTTGATATACCTTCTTTTTTTGTTTGTGGTTTTTTGATATTCATCCCCTTCTTTATCTATCAATATCCGAGATATTGTGAGAAGCATTATTGAAAAAAAAAGAATATATTAGAAGGTAAGTTTTTTTTTTTTATTAAAATATTATGATTTAACTCTATAAAATAATTTTATATAGCTTATTTAATTAATAAATTATTAAAAAAAATTCATTATCAATAAAAATTTCTTCACACGCTTGGTAATTTAGATTTTCTTAATTTGATATCTTTGTATAATTTATGTTAAGCGTGACGTGAGAAATTTTTTAAATGAAACATAAAAATAACAATGATGCAATATGATGACATTATATATGATGTACTAGCTTAATAAATAATAGTTAATTTTCAATAAAAACCATAATGGTAACGATATGATACTATATATATATATATATAGTATATATATAAATATACTAGCTTTATTATTTTCATTTCCGCTTATTTATAATTTTAATTTTTTTTTTTTTTTAGCCAAATATGTTTGATAATACAAATGACAAAATCGAATTATTGCTCAATGGAATGAAAGAACAAATAAAAACATTATGCGCAGAACGTGACCATCGTTATATTGAAATACAAAACGAAAATTATGAACTGCACAATAAAATTTCCGTAAAAGATAAACAACTTGAAGAAATGTCCGAAAAACTTAAACTAATTGAAGAAATTTTGAAACCAACTCATAAAAATGATTCTACATTACATAACTTCCCAAAATATTTAGGTGTCTTCAAACCATCCCGTACACAAAACACAAATTTTGAACTTGAAGAAAAGCTAAGAGAAATTTCCGAAAGATATAAACTATCCGAAGATAATTTGACAAGACATCGTAACGAATATTCTGAACTTCAAGAAAAGTTTGGATTAATTTCCGAAAAAAATAAACAATTCGAAAAAGAGGTTGCAAAGCTTCGTAAAGTACTTAACGAATATTCCTTTGCAAATTCTGAACTTAAAGAAAATCTCGAATTATTTTCCGAAAAAAATAAACAATCCGAAGAAGAATTTGCAAGGCTTCGTAAAGAACTTAACAAGACGCATGAAAGTAAAACAAATTTCGAAACAAGCCTCAGAGAAATTTCCGAAAGATATAATCAAGATTTGAATTCTAAAAATAAAGAAATAAAACAAATAACAATTCAATATAATGACGTATCAAATAAGTTGTCACAAAAAGAAACCGAAATTTATGAAAATCAGCAAAAGTATGATGAAAATATCAAGGAGATAAGAAATCTTAGAAGTGCAGTGAAGAACAAGGAAAAAGAACAACAAGAACTTTCAGAAAAGAATGCTAAACTTAAAATGGAAGCATCTAAATTTCAAACTGCACTTGGTAATGATGATAAAAACCACACTGCTCAACTTGTAAATGATATTTTAGCGTTACGAGACATGTTGAATGCTTACATCACATCATTAAAAGGAAAAGTTGAAATTAATATTGACCAGATTAACATACTTATGAAAAAATATAATGTTACAATAACCAGCAAA